>NDXB01016619.1:149582-189967 GCA_002631895.1 Agapornis roseicollis
GCAGAGAAGTACAAAACGTTCACTCCCGCCCTGAGAAGCCTACAGTTTCACTTGTGATAATTATTATTGCTAGAGCACATGGCTCTGCTCCTCATACATTTAAAGATTCATTAAGAAATAATTTTCAGAATGGTATAGCCCGAGAGAAACAGACAGGCAGGTCAAGACAGCTTTACATGTGAAACGTCTATCATAAGAAAGAGTTTCAGAATTACTTCTCACTCACTGTATTTGTTCCTTCCGTGGGAGCTCCCTCAGAGAAAGTCTTGCCAAAGGCAGTAGAAATAAATTTTTCCAAGGAAGGGAAGGGGTTGAAAGGAAGGATCCGTGTGGCTGTTAATACTCGCGTCTCAGTGTTCATGCAATCGGTGTGTGCTGCTAGATAGCAGAATTTATAGTACTCCACCTGTATGGGATATTCAATAGGAAGCACATTAAAAGGATTTAGAGCGGAAGAAGGAATCACTTCACTTGAAATACCATGACTGGGTTTTGTTGCAACACCATCCACCTATTTTATTCTATTAAGGATTTTATACGATCTTCGTTGTGGCATTTTTTTGACGTCTTTAACCCTCTTGATTTTGGTTTGTCCCTTCTCAGCTTTTGCCTCCCTGATGAAAGTAAAGGCTTGAACTCACATTCCCTGGAATGGGGGGCAACCTGATTAACCCTGGGCCCCTTAAATCCTGAACACAATGATAAACCCTCCCCCAACCTTTAAAATTTTGTCTCACCAATGATCAAGGACTCAGAAGAAGGGGCATTTTTGACAAAGCTCACAGTGTTTATAAGGGGACCAGGATGCCATTCAGAAATGTTGAGCTGCAATTACATAGGGGATAAATGCAATGCCCAGTGCTCAGTGCTTTAAAATATCTCTGGAGACCTCTCAAAATTGCAGGACAAATCAGTGGGTTTGCTTCTCACTTGTCTTTCCATTCCCACATCTCTGTTTTTTTGACAACCTAGATGTATCATTTGCTAATGTCAGCCATTTTGAACAAAGATATTACTAGGTTTGCTTTTGCAATCCATTCAGCAACATGTCATCACAATACAAGTACCAGTAGGCATCAACTCACATAAGCCTTTTCAAGGCAATATGGCAGCTGAGAAGCTGCAGTGATTGAATGGTGTGCAGCAGGTGGGTAACACCATTTCCCTGTAAAAGCCTGGAGAAATTACACCTGGAATCATGCCTTTATGCCTTTTATCAGAAGGAAGCAGACAACATGGAGAGAGCTCAGAGAGAGAGCAATACAAAATGATTAAAGGGCTGTAGGGAGAAGCATTGGATAGAAACAGTTGGGCATGTAAGCAAGGCATGAAAACTAAATGTGTGTAGTTTATGTAAGCAATCTTTAAAGAGAGGGCATGATGACATAAAGTATATATATCAAGGAGGGAGGGGAATTATGTGAGTTGGTAGGAAGGATTACAGCTAAAACAGAAGTGAAAGTGAGAAAAGGAAGATGTACGTGGCCTTATGGGGAAAATTTTCCAGAGAGTGAGAGCTACAGGACCATGGAGCAGTCCTCTAAATGAATTGGTGGAAGCTCCATCTCTGGGGACATTTAAATCTGGACTGTACAGAGCATTATAAAATATAAAAATATACTGTAGGGAACAATCCTGCACTGTCAGGGGATGGACTAGATGACTTAATGCATCTTTTCCAATTCTAATTTCGATGATTCTATGGCTCATTAATTGCATATCATAGAAATGCAGTAAAACTTGATGGGAATGAAAAAAAAAAAAGAGCCTACATTGTGGGAAGGCTGCCAGGCTGAGTATAGACATATTCCTTAAAACATAGGAGACAAGTACATCTCTCCTTAGGGTTGTTATTATTCTTGAGGTTACTCTATTCATATTCTCTTTAGGCTATTCATGCTGCATGTAGCTAAGTTCAGGATAGGTGATACTTTCCCATGAGCCATCTTGTGGACTGATGCTTTATGCTGCTTCTTCAGGAATATAAAAATACAGTTTCCTACACTGGGACATACCAGGGTGAAGTGAAGCAGTAATCTCCCTTTGCAGAATTGATATTATATAAGGATCAATCTTTTTCCTGCTGAAATACAAAGCAGAACATTGGGCGATTTCAGTTGTCTGGGACTTAAACAACATATTGCTAGCAATATTCCTGGATCCAGAGCATGCCAGAAAGCTCAGCAGCAGTTTATCAGTGTGAGGACAACATTTTGAGGAAGTCTGGGATTATTTGTTGGAGGTGTTTAAACAGACACTGATTCTTGATCCTACACATTTGGTTGTCCAAATGAAGTCATTATGCAGTTCAAGCCAACCTTTCTCTCCTCCAGTCATGTCTCACACCTTGGGTGAGCGAATCATGTAACAAGCTGCTGCTTCTTCAGCCTTTCTCACAGACTGAGCTATATCCTGTATGTTCATGCAGGGCATCACAGTGGCCTCCTACTTCAAACCAGTCACACTGAGCAGCAGAGCACTGCAGTTTTCCACCCACTGATGACTGGCATGATGATCTTGGAGCAGAGAAGAAACCACAGCCTTGCACCTCAGCTGGGGACAGACTGCACCTCTTGGCATGTGGTAGACTAGGACATTGACCTAAAAGTGGGCAAAATAATTCTTGAAAAGCCTCTGTCCCCATAGAGACTTTGGGACCAAAAAACTGTGGCCAGGTTCTTGCTTTAGCTGAAGCCATTGGTACTCTGTCTTCATCAGTGAACTCACACTAGGCAGCTCGTGTCATTTTTTACCTACTTGTCTAGAATAGTAGAATAATATTTAAAGAGCAGCAGAGTTGGGTGCAGCTGGCCAGTAACTCAGCTTTATGGTGTCTTAGCAGAAAATTGAGTGAGGCAGGGAATCAGGTTGTACTAGCACATATACATAATATATTTCATTTCACTAGCTTCTTGCTGAACACAGACCACATCTTTTTCTTCCTGTCTAAACATGCTGCTGTGGAAAGTTAAGTCCTGTCCTCTTAATTTCTAATCCCAGTCTGTGAACTGGCTCTGTTCTGAGCTGTTTTCCTGACCCTATAAACTGCAAAACATTGAGTAAATCAATTTACGTTTCCATTTGAACTTCTTGTTACACATGTTCATTTGTTTGTAAGACCTGCACAAACTTCTTCAATAAGTTAGCACAGAGGCCACTTTTTCTCTGAACAGCTCTATAATAATCAACTCACTCTGAGCCTCATTGAAAAGCTGCACCAGTCAGTAGCACATCATGAGACTGCTGTTTTCCCTTAAATTCCCATGATGGTTTTGACACCAATCAATTCACACAGTAATAACTTCTTGTATAGGGTGTGCTTATAGAAATTAGCCAAAAAAAAGTGGCTGAAAAATAAGGGGAAATGCATCTGACACATCCCTGTGATGTACGTAAGGTAGGTAGCAATTCCATTTCTGAGTGAATGATCAGGGAAGGAGAAAGTCATGCCAATTTTAGTGACTGTAAGAGCTAGATTGTAGGGTGAGATAAACCCTAAACCAGTGAGGTTAGTATAGCCACATAAGTACACAGATACTTTGAAAAAAGATACTTCAAAATAGATACTTAAAAAAAGACATAAAGCTCAGCCTAGTTATCCTCCAGCTTGGGGCTCGATTAAAGAACAGTGATTTGGTTTCATTTACAAAACAATAAAGGGCTGGAACAAACCAAGGTGGTCATTGCAAAGGAAGGCAGGGCAGCAAGTCCTACTTGAGCTACAAGCAACTTCGACTGTAGGAGAACTGAAAGAGAAGGGAGCAGTTAGATTGGTTGGGTAGTAGAAAGGAGAGCTCTGTCACTACCCTCCCAGTCCAGGGTGGTGAGATGTCAGGACTGCTTACAGCACAAGCATGTTCCTCAGCTCTGGAGACCTATTCAGAATGTATCTGGGTTGCTGAGGAGGGCCACTCCTGAACTTGTGTCTCCTGAGTAGTATGTAGTGTGTTACTGCTATCCCATTGGACCTTGATGTCTGCATGTTTTGTTAATGAATCATGGCACAGCAGCACCACCACAGAGTTGCTGAAGAAGATGCTTCAGCATCAGGGCTCTTTGGAAGAATCTCTACTGTTCTGCTTATATTTTCCTTCAAGACAGAGTTCATGCAAATTTCTTTTCCTAGCAAAGGAGAAGTCTTTATTTCACCCTTGTTGTTCTACTCTGCTCTCTGCAATAGAGTAGTAAAGCATGATTACTGTAAACCTACTTTGGGTGGTCCCTTCCAAAGCTCCCCTAACCTCAATGGCTTCCCTAGATCCCAGCTGCAAGACCATGAAGAGAGACTACGTTTGTTGCTATTCTGCCAAAAGAGAAAGGGAGAAGAGCATGAAGTATACTCACAGCCTATGAGACCAATGCTAGCATCTGACAAAGAAGAGTCTTAAAAAAGTAATAACAGTAATGCAGATGTAGAACTGTCATATTTAATTTACAGTGAGCAGACAATTCCAGGCAATCACTCCCACGGCTATCATAACTCAGACACATTGCATATATGTGTGTGTGTGTGCGCTGCATTTATATGTGTGTGTGTATTGCATATGGATATGCAGAAAAATCATTATCATGTGCAGTAATGGTAAATATTTCACGGACCTCATTCTTTAAGTCTCAGTCCTTAGTGAAGCTACTGAGGGAAGTTTTACCTGAAAGGAAAATGACAAGGGCAGCAGCGTTTGTTTCCATGCCAAGTGGTTGGTTTTATCTCTGTGCTATTCCATGGTGGTGACAGTAAGAGCAAGGGGACATCCCCTCTCTCCCCTGGGCAGAAGGACACCTGTGCCACAAGGAGCAAGCAGAGAAGTGCTTGGGGAAGCAATGCATTTTTGATCTCCCTTTTAGAGAGAGGGAGACAGCGAGGATGGATGGAAGGAAGTTGGAGTGGTGGCTCTGCTGCTTCTCCACAGCCTGAAGCTGCTCCCTGGGGAAAACAGGAGTCTGGTATGAGCTGCTTGTTGATTCTTATACCTGCAGTGTCGCTAGGAGAAGACCTAGCTGGAGACTGGCCATCTATTTTTGCTATGTAAAACCAGATTACCTCCTTGCAGCTTGTTAACAGATTATTCCACAGAATTAAATGAATGTCATGGTTTAAACCCAGCCACACAGCTCGTCCATTCACTCAACCCCCCTTTCTTGCCCTCCCTCTGCATCCCAGAGGGATGGGGAGGAGAAACAAAAGAATGCAACTCCCCCAGGTTGAGATAAGAACAGTTTAGTAACTAAGGTTGTTGTAGTTTGAACCCAGCCAGGCAGCACGTTCACCCACTCAACCCCCTTCCCTTCTGCCCCCCCCCCCCCTTTCCCCCCCCCCCCCGGAGGGGGGGGGGGGAAGATGGGCCCAAGAACTCCCCCTGGTCAGATAACAACAGTCCAGTAACCAAGGTACAACACAAAGCACTATCGCTATCACCAACAATAATAACAATGACAAAGAAAACAAGGGAAGAGGGTACGATACCACCTGCCGAAAACGAGCCCGACCGGGAAGTTCCCCCTCCTTCCGGGTAACCCCCAGTTACCTCCTGGGCATGACGTGCTATGGTATGGAATACCTCTGTGGTCATTTTGGGTTCTGTCCCTCCTTTCTTCCGGCCCCCCCTTCTCCCTGGCAGAGCACGAGGCTCACAAAGTCCTTGGTCAGGGCAAACATCGCTCAGCAACAACCAGAAACATCGGCCTTATCAGCCTTGTTCCCGGGCTAAGTCAAAACACAGCTACTAAAGAGAAGAAAAACTGACTGCAACTGCTAAACCCAGGACAAGGTATAACACAGATCACTGCTGCTACCACCAATAATAATAATGATAAGGGAAATAACAAGGGAAGAGAATACAGCATCTCATCACCCATCAATAGATAACTCACCCCCACCTCCTGACCGAGTACCGACCAACACCTCCTCCAATCCCCCCCCCCGAGCACTAGCCCTTCTGAGTAACTCTCAGTTACATCCTGGGCATGATGTGCCGTGGTATGGAATACCTCTTTCGTCAGTTTGGGTCAGGTGTTCTGTCTCTGCTTTCTCCCAGCCTCCCTTCCTCCCTGGCAGACCATGAGACTCACAAAGTCCTTGCTCAGAGTAAAACATTCAAGCAGTAACTAAAAACATTCCTGTTATCAGTTTTGTTCCCAGCTGAAAGTCAAAACACGTCTGCACCAGCTACTATGAAGAAGAAAAAATGACTGCTGTTGCTAAACCCAGGACAATGAGAAAACTTGATGCCACTTCTTTGTTGCCTTAGGCTGTCAATCTGAAATGATGCTCATTTGACCTGAACTGTCTGTTTGCTGTGAAGCCTGACCCAGTGCTGATTCTTCAAATTTGAGCTGATTTAGCTCTCTTTGCTTACCTATGGTCTTACTCCAACAGAAGGCTCCTAAGAATTAATAGACTACTGCATGTGAATAAGAGGGGGAAAATCCATTTTTTGCTGAATGCCAGCATGTTTCAGACTCCTTGGGCCCACAGACAGCATTGTTCATGCCAAGTTTATTTTGCCCAGAAAGAGTCTTCTGCTTTTCTGACTCCTTTCTTGTCAAACATAAACCAATCAATTCTCAGAGGGTGTTGAACTGAAACCAAAAATCCAGTTTAAAATGTATCTTGCTGGAAATTGACAAGCCTATCTACCTGCTCCACATCAGTGCTTTTCTGTTCAAGTACTGTCTTTACTTGGCAGCAACAAAAGACGGAATAAAACCAAGCAGTTCTTCCCAAATTCCTGCCTGCTTAAATTTACATACAAGATTAAATGTTTTTTTATCTTGTTATTATACCCCCTGGGTTCCTGCAGTACAGGTTGTTTTATGCATAAATCATTTGTAGCTGACACATTGCCTATAATTTTCTCCCAAAACTGGTAATTTCTTAGTGCAGTAAATTCGCTATAATTTATAGCAGAAAACACCTTGGAGTTACGGAGCTAACATTCCTCACTTGTGGTCCTAAGCTGTCAGGTGTCGCTGTGCTGCTGCCTGCTACCAAGCAGCCGCTGTGATTTCCCCCACCCAGCAGCGCCTGTGTATCAGCTACAAAATTAGGCAGGGAGACAGAAAGACCCTGATAACTTGTTTGCAAATTGTTGTGGAAGCAGCCAGAGAGAAAGATGCTTACTTTGGCTTTTATTTTGGCATTTTATTCTATCATGGGCCTGAGGAGACTCAGTCATCCCACAGCAGTTAGCCTTTCCCATTTGCTGCAGTTTAACTCATTAATAAAATAAAACAAAGAAAGTTTCCTGTGTGACATGGAGGAAGTTTTTCTGAGGAGATTAATAACTTTCTCAGTCACATGTGGTCAAGCCCTGTTTGCTTCCAGCTATATTTTAGAATTCTCTGGGGCATTTTTGGTGGTAGCTTGTCAAAAAAAGCCGCACGTTACCCTGATTTATCTGAGAGCTGTTCATGCCAAGCCTGGAGCTGCTCAGCCGTGCTTTGCTTGTATCATTTGTCCAGTGAAATGATAAGCTGAAAGCTCTTGCCTTGTAATACCAAGTAAAACATGTGTGTGTACTGCACAGCTTTTTGTCTTCAGCAGCACGTGAAGCTGAGGGAGTGCGTGTGTGGCTCTTGCAGCACTTTGAAAGTTGCTTGTACAAAGGTAGTTGCTCCCCTTAACAAAGGGACAGACTAATCATGCTCCTTTATATGCTTTGCAAGTGCAAAAAGGAGTTATGTGGACTAGGATGTGAATTTCTAGCTCATCCACTGCTCACAGATAAATGTCTTTCCATGGGTCTGCAGCCATCCTTGGTGAAAACTTGGTCTCCTCTGTGCAGTGCAGCTGAGCCATGGTGTGTTCAAGGCTGTGCATGAGGTCAGGTCCCATGGAGCAGCTACTGCAGGGTAAAACCCTTCCCTAACTTCCCTCTTGGTGACATTTTCATGTGTCTTAGCCACGGGCAGCTGCAGATAATGAAGGGAACCATCAAAAAGATCTTCTCCTCTCTCTGCACACATGTGGGGGCACTGGGTTGCCCCTCATTTTCCCTCAAACACCCTCAGACCAGCACAGGGTGGTGGGACCAATGGATGTCCCATGGGGCTGGCCCATCACAGTGGGACTTGTTTAGTCTAGCAAGGGGGTGGCAGGGAAGAGACAGGATCACTCTCTATAAATACATTGGGGGTAAGCAACAGGGAGAGAGAAGGGATTTAAAAAACAAAAATACAAACAAACAATTATTTGTTTCAGCTTTAGGACCATATTGGCACACAAACAAATGGCTCTACATTGGCCACAAGGAAGTTTAAACTGGAAATTAGAAGTCCTATCAGCAGAGCTGGGAGGTCCTGGAACAGCTTTCCAATGAAAGCAGCAGTAGACAAAACCAAAGTGCTGTCAAGATGGTGGTTGATAACTACATGAAAGGTTTTATATCTTATGCTTGTTCTAAGAAGGCACTAGCTGTAAAGCATGAGAGGTCCTTTCATGTCCTGCTTGTTCTGCAGTGTATCTCAATGCCTCCTTCAGCTCCCCAGGGAGGGACTCTCCTAAACCATTTCTTCTCTAAGAGTACAGAGACATCAGATTCTTCAGTTCAGGGACAAGGCGTTGATCAGGGAAGGCACATTCTCTTCCTCACACTGCTGAGCTGAGGTCAATGCAAATAAAACAGGAGACTGGAGGCTCAGAGAAGGTTGAGAGATCTAGGTTTTAAGAAATTATTTTTCAGAGAAACTTACAGGTTTCTGTCAATCTCCACTCATTATTGCCAATATCAACAGACCAAATTTTCATCACTTATTTATTTCTAAACCATAACTATTTACCTTTGCAATCACAGACTGAGGTTTGAAATACCTACAGGTTCCTGCTGGAAAAACACAGCATTTCTAAGCCATTTGTGAGCTTTTTTATTTCATTATCAGGGATTTTCTTCACATGCAGAAATAATATTAAGGAAATAACTTCTTTTTAAAGATCACTGGTGTGTTTTGATCAATTTTTCAGCTATATTTGGGGAGAATATATTGACACAGAAAATAAGAGTAAAAAGCATGAGAAAAGGCAGTGAAAATCCAAATAAAAGGTTACAAACTATTAGTAGCAAAATTCCCCAGGTCACAAATCACAGAATTTTAATCAATACGACTCCTAGTTTGCAATTAGGACTGTTCAAAGAAATTGAACAGTATTTAACTGAATATTTAATACTGGCTAAAATTGCTGCTGCAGTGAAATTAGTTTAGCAGGACAGGCAAGTCTCACATCTGCTTTTACAGAGCTGCACAGACTTGAAAAGCGGAAATGAAATATCAGGCAAGGTTTATACTTGCAAACACACACGGTGAGCATAGCAAAATGCCTTAGTATAGGTAAACGTATAAACACAAGACAGCAACAGAAAAGGGTCTTTTCTCATGATGGGTTGTTTCCCTACGGGAAGTTGTAGGCAAAATCTCTTGTTGGCTGGCCATACTTGTCAGTACTCGGTAAAGTCTTTCAAACCTCAGCAGAACTCTAACACTGCCTGCCTTACTCCCAAAATGCAGAGGCAGGAGAAAGCCCACTGCCCTCACTGCCATTACCAGTGGCAAATCACTGGAGACCTTGCTGTCTCAACCTTCCATGCTGCTCTGGTGTTTGAATTGGCAGCTCTCAGCGTTCCTAGTGTGATTCAGCTGTTTACCATCATGTCCACTGCATGCAAACCCTTCAGAATGTCAAACCTCACAGATTAAAGCAAAATAAAATACGGTGATCATAGGATGGGTGACTCCCAAGGCAGCCGTCACAAAAATGCATCTCCGATCACATACACTTTTGCCACTTCAAAGCAAATGCTGTTAAATGAAAGGCTAGCTCTTCATCAGGCCCTTTCAGATCAGGCATTTTCCTCAGGTCTGTTCCTGGAACATGTTTAAAGAAAACTTTCTCCCCTCACCCATTTGGAAAATGTTTTACATTCCAGTGTTAAAATTCAGATCCCCCCACACTCTCCAGTCCTCTCTAGGGCCCTGCAATAAATGTCACAAGGAAAAGGATAAGGAGGGAGAGGCTTTGACTGGGGCTGTTTCAGGCACTAGTTTAATTTTCAGTTGTTTACTGTAGCTTATATAAATTAAACTCTGAACATCCTTCTCCTCCTCTGCTTCTTTCAACAGACTTCATGCCAAAGCCTTCTCAGGTATGCAGACGTAAATCTGGAGGAATTCCCTAGGGTTGGCCGAGCTGCCGCAGACTTACACTTCTAAATAAGACCAGTGTGCTGCCAATGTGGTTACAAGGCTGGCATGAGCCTAGGCTTTATTTTTGCCTTCCAATGTTGCAAAACTGTGGTCTCAACACAGTTTGTACTGGACAATTTCCATCCTCCAAGGACCCAACAAGTAAAGCACATTTGTGAAGAGGGGCAGAGATTTCCACAAAATAAGGGATGTAGCTTTAAGCACTGCCACAGGAGCTGATTCTGGCACAGCTGACTCCCCGACCACTTATTTGGATAACACTCATCTAATGGGAAAAATTTCAGATGTGCAGCATTACTTTGGAGACACTATTCAAGCCCATGTAAATTCCCATCTTGCATCTAATTTATAGAACTTGATTTCAGGTTCCTATTGCTGAAAATAATCCACTTCAGAAGGTTATGTTTATGTTTTGATGGTGCGTATATCACTGGAGACATCCAGGATACCAGTAAAACCTGATAGTGTAGCACTGGGTACTATCCTGAAAGTACTGATGCATGGAGCTCTCTTTCCACTCCCCATGCTCTCACTGAACCTGGCATCCGTTTCTCAACAGAGACAGACACAGTGATTTTAATGGCGACATACTGAGAGTGACGGTGGGTCTTTTAACTGGCACAAACATTTAGTTATGGGCTTTTGAGCTCCCCTATCATCCAGGCGAGTCTAAGGACATGTCTATGGTTTTTGGCTTTGCAGATCACTCCCTCAGCTCTCTGTGATTTCTGAATTGTGTCCCATTGCCTTGCTTCTCCAGGCCCTCAGATGAACCAGAGTTACATTGGACAATATTTCACAGCAGCAGATATGCTTGTTCCCTACCCTGATCCCTCTTCTCTGTCTTCATCCCCATGTAGGGTAGAAACAGGGAGAAGCTGTTGCAGGTAGGGACCCAGACCTTGCAAACACTTTAATTCATCAAAGCAATGTCAACCATTTGATAGCAGCATCTTCCTTCTGTAAGCTTCATTACTGAAGGACTGAAGTTAATGTTCAGGACTGTGGGCTAACTCTTATACAGGTCCAGACACATAGTTCTAAAGCAGAGTATCCAAAGGCCTGTGACAAACTTGCTGTGGAGAACCACAGTGGGGATCATGAAAATCTGTGCTCTTCTCTTTGTATAAACTTGGCATGTCTTGCTGGCAACTCATGTGTGAGCTGGTAGAGGGTGTGTGTTCACCACCACTCCTGGCAAAGACTCAAGAGAGAGCACTGTCTTGTGGCATGCACTGTCTTGTGGCATACACTGTCTTATACCCTGAAGGAGTCTTACACTGGATGGAAAACAGGGTGAGATGAACATCAGATCAAGCTGTGCACACATGGCTTTTTGCAAGCTGTAGCATGACCAGGATCTGAGAATGGGTGCTGAATGATGGTCTCAAAATGGGGCTTTTCTACCTACACCATCATACAATTGTTTACATTTTTATCCATACGTTTGTTCCACACCTGTGCTAGTCCACTGTGACCTGTCTATTCCAGAAAGCCAGCACACAGTAGCAAAACAGTCAGGGGTAGCTTCATTCTTGGCTCTGACTAAGAAGAATATGTTTCATGACATTCTCAATTTTAGGAGGTTTTAGACCGGGTCAATAATACAAGTCAGAGCATCCCACTTTCTGATGCTAAAACTCTTCATACTTCAGTGTCACAGACAAGAATCTCACTCTAATGGAAATTCCAGTGGTTTGTGTTTGGGCTTTTTTTGGTGTTTTTTTTAATTAGTTCCCAGTGCTTCTTGCTGAACACTTTTCGGGCTTGACAGAAGCTTTCTGAAGTAGCACTTGTGTGTTTGAGCACTAGCAGAAACTAGTTGAGAGAGTCTCATGGCATCTATCGGAATTTCTAGTATAGGGAAAATACTAATAATTTCTTTTTTAAACACCAACAGTATGTTCTGTGCTCTGCTGTACAGAATCCAAAGTACAGACAGTGCTTGTACTGAAGAACTTACATGTCCAAACAAGATACTCATGGGCCAGACAGACTGCAGAGAGTAACCAAGAAGTACAAAAGTTTTATACTGGTTATGATTATGTGTGAACCTCCCATATGAAGACAGGCTGAGAAAGTTGGGGCTGTTCAGCCTTGAGAAGAGAAGGCTGCGTGGAGACCTCATAGCAACCTTCCAGTATCTGAAGGGGGCCTACAGGGATGCTGGGGAGGGGCTCTTCATTAGGGACTGTAGTGACAGGACAAGGGGTAACGGGTTCAAACTTAAACAGGGGAGGTTTAGATTGGATATCAGGACGAAATTCTTTTCTGTTAGGGTGGTGAGATGAGGGAATGGGTTGCCCAGGGAAGCTGTGAATGCTCCATCTCTGGCAGTGTTCAAGGCCAGGTTGGACAGAGCCTTGGGTGGCATGGTTTAGTGTGAGGTGTCCCTGCTTATGGCAGGGGGGTTGGAACTAGATGATGTTAAGGTCCTTTCCANTCTGGCAGTAGGCCAGGTTGGACAGAGCCTTGGGTGGCATGGTTTAGTGTGAGGTGTCCCTGCTTATGGCAGGGGGGTTGGAACTAGATGATGTTAAGGTCCTTTCCAACCCTATCTATTCTATGATTGTATGAATTGTAAGGCTTTATAGCTAATGGATTTTAAAGGAACATGGTGCTATAACAAGCACTATTGCTTTATTTTCAGTCAACACCATATCAACAGATGCACACAACTATTTGTCTATTTCATACATTGTTGCAATTTTGCTCAAAAACTTTTAAAGTGCTACAGTCTCCCCAGAAAGGCAAAGGTGAACATTCGATGAGAACGTTAGTGTTGCCTTGCTGCCTTGTATTACCTTCATTACATTGTCATATGATTCTGCTTTTTATTTAGAGGTCTTACAGTATATGTGGAGGATTCCTGTTGATTGTAGACTAAATTTTAGAAAGAAAGGAAGAGACAATCTTCTAGGGTTTGGATATGGTAACCAGTCAGAGGCATTTGTATGCAGCTGGACCTTTTGCCCATTCAGTTGTCTTTCTGCACACCTTAATGCCAATTACTGAGTTGAACATACCTTTCCGTGCTACCCCGTTTGTATGCTCTTAGGATGAAAATGATAGCTCATGAATAAGGTAATGTGTCAAACTAGCTTGGCAAAATCTGGCAATTTGGCACTTTTTAAAGGTATTAAAACTCTTTCTCTGTGGTTAGATCAGGGACCTAACACACATCTGTTCCCCTGACTACATCCAACAGCTCACATCAATCACCAAGCTCTCAACCAGTTTCCTGTATGCAATACCAGTCAGAAGGCAGAATGCCCACACACAGCAGGCTGCCTCAGTGCAAACCCCAGGAATTAATATTTCCTGTAAAGAAATAGTTTTCTGCTTTGGGGAATCCTGTTGTCTTAGTTCTTTTCCAAGAAACCTGTCAAGAGCAGAGTACGAAGTCCAAGGACAGGAAGGGAGCTCAAAGACCAAGAAATGCAAGTTGGAAAAAGGCATGTTTTATTCATATAGGAGTGGGTTAGAGAGCATGTCATGGAACAGCAGAGTTAGTATCTTGCCATGTGTTGTAAAATAACAGTAATGGTCTCTCAAAGGGGAAATGACTTATTTGCAATGGATCAAGAAGCAGGAGAAAATGCAGGTGTGTATTTGCTGTTGAGAGGTATGTTTGGAGAATACACTGGATACTGATAAAACTGATGCTGGCATTGCAGGTTGGAAAAGGAAAGGAGCAATGGTAAATAGAAGGGGGGGGAAGGAAGGAAAGCAGTGAGACATACTTTTGATTAATTTTGCAATCAATGTGTGCTGGTTTTGTTTAGTGTAAGACCATTTTGAGAAGAATGCTCAGGGTATTAAAAATATTGTGAAGCAGGACAAAAATTTTCTTCAAAGACCTAATTGTTAACCATGACCCACTGAAAAACCAATAATTCCAAACCCTTTTTACAACTGAGTAAGTTTAGACACAGTGAATTAGATTTTGAAACCTATTTTGGCCTGTGAATAGTTTCAGTGCCAAGAGGATTTTCAAGGAGGCCTAGACAGATTTAACACCTATTTCTAATTAATCTGAAGGAAGTCAGCATCTCAACCACTTGCCAACATGCTGGTGAAGTCCCATGCTTGCAGAATCGTTCACAAAGGTATAAAAGCATTTAAGGGTCTTTTGGAACAACTGTTGGTAAGGCAGGATCAAGAGAGATCAAGTGAACTGTGGCAAACCCCAAGAATTCAACCACGCACAGCTGAAGAGTCAGCTGGGAGGAAGCCCTGGTGTGGATGTAGGGCTTGAGGACAGGATGTGATTGTAATTACAGAAGGATCTCAAGGCCTCTTTGTGAAGTCAGGACAACCGGGGTAACATCAGGTGATTTAAAAGAAAGGCCATGTAGAGGACATGACTTCTGCCTCTTGTCATTCTTGTTGCAATGAAAACATGACAGAAAATACTGCTGAATTCTACGGCTCCCTCAACACCATTGGAGTTCATTCCTATTTCCAGGAGAAAGGGCTGGGGGTGAGGGGAAAAAAGAAAGTGATTATGATTATATTACCTATAGTTGTATATTGTATTACCTATAGTCTGTAGCCAGGAAAAAGTCCATTACTGATCCTGCTTTCTCTTATAAAATCATACTTCTATTTTCTATCCTGTGACAGCTCTCTACACAGTTGTCTATGAGCACAGGCAATAGGTATATCACATGGATGTAGGAAAAAGGAGCTTGACCAAGTGATTCCAGTTATTTTTTCCCTATATCTGTGTTGTCTTGAAGTAAAATCTTAAGGATTTAGTTTAACCAGTGGCACAGAGAATTGTTAAGGGAAGTCCTTACCTTTCACCTGTGTGAAATGAATAGCAGAGGGCTCTTGCACAAAGCAAAATGAATTTGTTGATCTCTGTTCAGCCTCAGTTAAATCCTAATTCATGTCACAAAGCCACCAAAATATCTCAGTAGTCTTACTGTAGGTCTTTTTGACTTCAGAGATGGCCAAGGCTGTGCTTACATAGATGTGGAGTGGATCAGTTTGACGTGCACAACATAGCAATGCTCCTAAAGGGGAATCTGAAACCAGCCCAATAGATACTTTTAGGACAAAATAAGAACCCTTTGTCATATAGCTCAGCAATGAATGTTGTGCTGCCGCAGCCAGGTACCCCAGCTGAACACAGTGGTGTCTCTGTGGGATGTCTAGGGTAGGGTGAGGAATGGGCCCTCTGAAGGCATGTTACATACTCCCTACCTTTGTCTGCAGGTGATGGGGCATGGAGGAATACTGGGGTTTCCTGTGGTTTTCACTGCCAGGATCCTATATGAGATCAGACAATTCCCAGTGGTGATGGGAACATCCAATCCTTATGGGGTTTTTTGGACTAAAGCATTAGCTCTCTCCATGGAAAAGCTGAAAAACTCATTCCCCACATCACATGTATCCTTTGTATACTGTGTGAATGGTTTGTTTCAAAATCTCTGCAATTAATTCTGGAGGTAGATAAATGCTTTCTCTTTCACTTAAAAGATGGTCATATCTGTGCCCAGTGTCTGTTTCTTGGGTCTCTTACTTAAAAGCAAGACTTTGCTTGGAAAACAGAAAAACAGGAGCATCTAGGTTAAACATCGCAGATTTTTCTGCTGGCCTCAGCAGAGCAGCTTCTTTAACAGCACTTACTTCAAAAAACACCTCTATTTCAACTTCAGTGTTAGCTTCCCTGCCGAGTTAATTAATCTCTGAGGACTGGAGATTAAGCGCATTTGGAAAGTGAGCAGAATTTGGTTCTCGGAGAGTTGCATACATTTGCCATTTGTGGTTAGGAATAGAACCCAGAGACTGTTTATTCCACAGTAGGAAAAACAGTTTTTACTTTTCTTAAACATTGCTAGCTAGTTTATGGCTCATGGCAGGAGTACAGTAACTTTGAGCAGCTAGTTTGTTTGTTCCAGCTAATTTATAGAGGGTGGCATTCATTTTCATTTTCCCTTGAAGGGTTTCTGCAGTGTAACTTAGGCCCGTAACGGGACATTGCTTAGACCTGATAGAAATCAGGCATACAGTGTTCTCCAGAATTCAAATAGCCAGACAAGGGTGTGCTAAATTCATCATGCTGCCAACAGGATGTTAAATGCAGCAGTTACTGCTATGTCCTGTAATTCCTCAGTTCTCCAGTGCAAGAGGCCCTTTTTCAGACAACAGAGGGGATGAGGGGTGAGCTAATTAGAAATCACATTCCAAGGAATGGGCTGACGTCATTAAAGCAAGCTTAAAGGAAGGCAATAGCCATCCGGGTGTCTTGTGCGAGGAAGGAAAAAAAGGGTGAAACACTGCCATACTAAAACAGCCATTTAAGGCTGAAATCTAAGCTCTTGAGCACGGCTATGAAAATTTTCTCCTGGCTTTGATTCATACCATGAACCCACCATGGGCTTTTTAAGAATTCCCTTCCTATTTGACTTATCTGAAGCACAGGAACATGAGCAGCAGGTGGTGTATGTTTGGGAAAGCTTCCAATGACTGCTGGGGTTTCCTGGCTCAGCTGGGTAGAGGTAAAAGTGGAGGCAGTTGGGGCCCAAAAG
The DNA here is from genome assembly GCA_002631895.1 of Agapornis roseicollis. Taxonomy (NCBI): domain Eukaryota; kingdom Metazoa; phylum Chordata; class Aves; order Psittaciformes; family Psittacidae; genus Agapornis; species Agapornis roseicollis. The sequence continues at coordinate 166,319 of NDXB01016619.1, forward strand.
GGTTTTCAGGGCCTTCCTTTCTATCTCTTCTGATTCTACCCCAGCAGTTGACTTCAAACGGCGCTGAAGCCAGTTGCCTGCTCCTTTGCTGCTTATTTCAGCTAATCCAGGATTAGGAAGCCCTTACAGGAATACTCTGAAGGCTTGGGTGTGAAGCTGATGGGCCTCGTAGTGACCTAGACCAGGACTATTGTATAAAACTTAACAGTATCAGATGATGCTTAAGATGAGCCAGCCAGTGCATGATGTTATCCAGCCTTTCTCTAATTTGAGTGGATAATCTTTTGCATTGCTATAGAATGTGAGGGCTGCTATAGAAACTCTGAGTTGGTTGTGATGAGGCAGAGTTCACTCCCCGTGCACAGTGATGGGAAATAAACAAATAGAATATTACAGTAAAATCAGGCTAAATGCAATTGATATGACTTTGAATTATATAATTATTATATAAAATTTCAAATTACATTTACACCCTCATGTGAAAGGAATCCACCTTTGTGTGTCTCAACCATGGTCTTATAATAGATTCTGTCTCACACTGGCACTTTGAGTATCCATGTATTTCTGATGTGTGAGTTATTAAAACTTAAGCCTGCCTGAATCTTGCAATAAAGCTTTGCAGAGTGTTAGGTCAGCCTGGGATTCCAAAGCCAAGTGAAAGAATTACTCAGAGGAAGGTCCCATTATTCTTATCCGGGCTTTTCACTCTTCCCTGATTTGCTATTAAAACAGATTGTTGCATACTGACTCACCCACCAAAATCACACAGAAGCATGGATTTCAATGCCAGTATGTAAGCATATTTAAAGTTTAGATTTGAAATTTGAAATTTATTTCTGTACTTCAGTTCTGTACTTCACTTGAAAGATAAAAACCCCAAAACAAAACAACAAAACATAAGAAGAACAAAGACCTTTATAAAGTTTGATGAAGCTTTGCAGAAAGCCACAAAGGAACAAGCATTGCAAGTAAGAGGAAAGGAAAGGAAAGGAAAGGAAAGGAAAGGAAAGGAAAGGAAAGGAAAGGAAAGGAAAGGAAAGGAAAGGAAAGGAAAGGGAGAATCTCCTAGAAGAGCTTTTTCTTTGAGGAATTTGCTTTGGCTCCTTTGTAAGAGCCAGGATTAGTTCAACTCCTTGTGAAGCTCCTGGATCCATTTATTTTTGTGAGCATTTAGGGAGAGGCTGCTTTGAAGGCTANGAAGAGCTTTTTCTTTGAGGAATTTGCTTTGGCTCCTTTGTAAGAGCCAGGATTAGTTCAACTCCTTGTGAAGCTCCTGGATCCATTTATTTTTGTGAGCATTTAGGGAGAGGCTGCTTTGAAGGCTAAGGAGATAATTGCGGGATGAAAAGGACTGCAAGTTTGAAGGAGCCAATTTGATGAGTGTATCTTTTTATTGAGGATTTATTTTGTCCTCTGATAGTGTGTGTGTTTTAAGTGCTGTACAAAGTACCCACAGCAATGGAGAGGCATTTAAAACAATTGCATTTGAATTAATTAATATAATGAATGACTGATAGGAAGATCAAATTGTTATCATTATCTTTTAGTGATAAATGGAGGGTGGAGGGGAAGCAAAGAAGTGCTGGCGTAGCTGGCTCCAGCCTAACACATGTTTATTTAAGTGACTATACAAACATAACCCTGTATGTCAGTTAAATCAGCAGCATGTCAGTCAGCACTTCTGGTTACAGACTATTTCAGAGTCATTCATCATTCAAAGCTATAAAAGCCATTTACCCTCAGCTTACCAACCAATCAAACCAACTAGAAAATGGAGCAGGAAAGAAGCACTAACAATTGTCCTTAGTTTCCTTTTAACTTTTCCTGCAACAATTCAATACATCCTGTGTGGTGGAATAAAAGAGAGGTTTTGCTGAACTAAACAGAGTTTCCTTCACCAGTCATTGAAAGCGGGAAAGAGAGGGGAAAAAGAAAGGAACAAAAAAGGAGAAAGCAGAAAGTTAACCCTTGCTCTACCATTTTTTTCTTTCACAGGCAACATTTACAAATTGCCTTCATCTATATTTTTCACCCATTAATATGATTCTTAATTATTTTGTACCATCTAAAAAGGCAACGCAAGATCTCAATACACCAGAAAAGGTCTGATGTAGATCATGGTCGGGAGGTGTTCTGCTGCCCTTAAATTCGACATAAACCCTCCAGGGTTGGGCTGCTAAAACAAGGAGTAGTCACCAGTGCTATTAGGGCTTGACAAGAGATTGCTGCATCTTCACAAATGCCACCCTCTGAGCCATTCCTTTGTTCTCTGTGTGCCTCTGTGACTTCCTCTAGGTAAGTAACTTGAATCCCAGATGCCTGTGGATGCCACAGCCAGGAAGTTCAGCAACCTGCAGAACACAAGGTTTTAGAAAATCACAATTTCAAGGGGAAAAAATAATGACAAGAAGGTCTTTTCAGTCTTGAGTGGACCCTCCTCTAATTTGATGACTAACTCCTGCTACTTTCTTCCCATTTGTTCTGATATATGGCTTGATCCTACAAACCTTTCTTCTCACCAGTGATCCCATTAAGATAAATAAGACCTCTCTCATGACTGAGAGTGGGCAGGTATCTGAATAAAACAATCAGCAAAATCAATCAGTTCTCCCTTGTCTTCCCAGTAGAAGTCCCTCCATTATAAGCACACTAGCATGCAAAGAATGGGAGTATTATTGGGTAATAATGTATAACATGGCCATATTCATTTGCTTTTTGACCATCTAACTCTGGTATTTTTCTAGTTCTGTCTGTGCTCTGCCTGATTCAAATCTTCCCCTCATGTTTATTATTAGTTAACTATTTCTTAATGGACCCCTTCATTTATGAATAAAACTCAACAGCAATTACAGCCCCAGTGGAGACCAGTACACTACCCATCTGCTCCATCACTCGCTCTCGGCGTTGGCATTCTGCACAAGTCCCAGCCCCTCTCATCGTAACAAGCTAGGATCAATTTTCCAGTGGCAGCTTGGAAATAATAGTACAAAATGTATATTAATACAGAAATATATTGTGAAACTGTCCTTAAACAAACAAATGAGCCACTTTAAAATATTACCACTATAAATGACCATGACAGTAGCACAGCACATATAATAAAAAATAACTACTGAAGAGAAGCTGCTGAATTACTATAGTAATAAACCAGATGTGATTATTATCATTTAACACAGTCATTGAATACCATGAATCCCTGAAGCCATTAAAATATTTATGATTAAACATTTGCTATTCCTTATAACAGAATATATAGTTGGGTACTAAGAAACTGTAAAATATTATTTTGGTTAATACATGCTAGTGCTATGATAAGGGTCAGCTACCACTGTCCAAGCTTTCTGGAATGAGCACCTAACAGCTGTCCTTCTCCTCTTGTTTTTTTTAATAGCCACTGTAAGGTTAGGTACCTCTATAGCACATTATTTTGTTCAATAGTGAGGTAGAAATGTATGCCTTCATTTTCTTACATGCATCTGTACAAAGGGAAAACACGAATATCTGAATTTATTTGTGGAGGAATGGATGCTTTCTGTCATAAAGGAATTATAACAAAGTATTTAATGCTTTTAGTAAAAATATAGTTGAGACTGAACAATACTCATATGCAAAAATGAAGTCTAATTACCTTCAGGAATTTTAGCGTGCAGACACTGTATTACCCACTGAACATGTTTCATCTTGTGGGCACTGAATTTTTCCTTTCATTGTTGGAAATGCTTCTCTGCCTGTTTCTCCATGGTCTGCAGCAGCCTGTTTGCCTACTGCTAAAGCAGCCTTGTCAGCTGAGAACTGCAGGTGAGAAGTGTCTGCTCCTGGTGTGAACTGTGAGTGAAAATGAGTGGTGGTGTGCTGTGCAGGCGCTTGGCCCTCTTGGGGTGTGTGATACGGAGTGTAAGGGCAGGAATAATTTGTGATTGGGGTGAGGAAGGGGACTGCAGCCATTCTAGTCTGTGATGGGAAATATTCCCTGGCCAAATGTGCATTGCTGTTCTCTGCAAGCACGTTTTGCTGCCAGAAGATGAGGATTCTCCTTTAGCTCCAGTACTCTGTTCTTTATACACAGAATCCCACCGGCGTTACTAACTGCACAGTCACTGTGAGGTTGCTCTTTGCTACACACTGACAGCTGTCAAGTCCCAGATTTATACTAATGCTTTAATACGTGTCTTCCATAATAAACAAGATGTGTCCCTCTTTATGAGCCTCCTAAAACACTGCATTGTAAGAGACATCTTTCCATCATACTCCTATGCTCTTCTTTCCTACCATCAAAGAAAACCAGTTTCTCTCTCTGGATGCTCTTGAACTGAAGAAAGTCAAAAATAAACCTCAACATGACAAGGGCAGAGGTATGGAAAATTTTGACTTTGCTTTCACAGGATTTCACTGTCCTGGCTTAGAAGTCAGCCTGCAAACCCTGTGGTGACTTGTCCCTGCTTATGGCAGGGGGGTAGGAACTAGATGATCTTAAGGTCCCTTCCAGCCCTAACTATTCTATGATTCTATGATTCTATGACTTTGACAGACAATGTGAGCTGCAAGCATGCGTTGCTAAGGATAAGGATCTTTAAATCCATGCTGCTTCCAGAGGAAAGTGGAACATGTCCTGAAGATGACTCTCTTTTGCTAAGTGAATCTGGGAAGTGCCCATTTCTCCCACGAAGATGAAATGAGTGTAATTGAGGTGCCCGACCATTAGAAGGCTGATGTTAAGTGAAATGAAGCCCATCTTCAAGTAATGGGTAACACAAGCCTAAAGCCCTGCTTGTCGCCTGACTGTAAAGGCACATATCCTCCATCCTTGCCCCTTGGGTTGTGTTTTCCATCCTGAGCAGCTCAGCACTTCACCCAGGACTGTCTGAGACGCAGAAACTGAGCTCTACCCTGACTAAAACCCTTGGTCAATCTAAGTCAAATGGGCATCTGCAGAAGAAATGAGCACACTGACAATTCTAGGTTCCACAGGAAATTCTGGGAGAAAGAGGGGTAGCTGCTGCTACGTTCTTATAAATAAGAGCATAAGCTCATCATGCCCTGCTTTTATATAAAAACCAGGTGGCAGAGCAATTACCTGCAGAGTGGGGAATATACATTCAGTTTTTTCCTTTGCCTGAGAAGATTCAGACCTGCACCTTCTACAGCAGTGAAGTAACCAGCTAAGCACAGGCCTGTCCCAATAGTGTGTTAGTCATGCCTGAAGGTTGCCCTCTGGGGACTAATGTGGAAATCCATCTAATTTCTCAATCTGGCTAGGCTAAAGCAGAGTAGAGAGGCGTAGCTCTGTGTGAAAGTGAAATAGAGAGGCGGCACAGATGGATTTAGGCAAGGGAGAAGCTGTGGAAAGGTTTCCAGCATTGCACTGTTGGAGTCAAGCATCTCGTTTTCACTTTGGAAGCCCCTGCGCCCTCTCCCTGGGAACCCACACAGGGCTGCAGCACACACAGCTGAGGGCTGGATGCTGGATGCCACTTAACCCTTTAAACTTGTCTGAAGGGATTACTTGGAGCTCCAGTGCACTTAATCCAGTCACTACATGGGGGATAGCAGGGCCATGCAGTGACTGCCAGTCAGGAGTGCCATTTTTAACTTCTCCCAACGATATGATGGGCTCCTCCTGTAGCCCATGGCCAGCAGCCTTTCCTGAGAACCATCCAGCTCCAATTTCAAGAGCTGTTTTGCCATGGCTGCTGAAGGCAGTCACAACTCAGCCTGCATACTTGGTTGGAGTTTTTGTTACAGCAAGATTCAGTGAAGAAATATTGGTGGCTTGCATCAGTCCTGGTGTTAGGAACCCCCGTAACTAAACTAAGAATTTATTTTATTCTCCAGATGGTCAGGAGGACTCCAAAGGCCACTTGTAATTTATAATATAGATAATCTGAAAATCCTCCATCTAGACTCGGGTGTTTCCTATTCTGTCTGTGGAAATACAATCATAGAATAGCTTGGATTCATAGAGTCCTTCAAAACCCCATAACTTCCAAGTAAAACTCTTATACCTTCCTCCTGTGTCCTTCCCATCAGTTGCATCACCAGATGCTACCCAGTATGAGTGGGAGCATGTGTGCTGTAAGAAATTAGACAGCACTGCATCCAAAAATAATTACTTTTAATGAAGGGCTATTCTGATAAGACTCAACCTCCATTCTCAGCCATCTGAAATAAAGATTACTTTAGTATTTATTAGGGTTTCAGGCTTTGTGTTCAGTCCTAAATCAGGGATGGGTTTGGAGTTTCCTTGAATGGTATTGTTATATCCACAGATATTTTCTCAGGGCTTAAAAACATCAGACAGTGTAGGGCCTCACCGGTAGTTAGGGATTTCCTGCTGTCTGGAGTTACCAAAATCAAGTTTATGAAAGATCTTAGCTGCATCCAAAATGGTAAAAAAAAAAAAAAGGGGATTGCAGTAGCCAATCCAGTGCCCATCTGCTCAGAGCCAGAGATACGAAACCAAGCTCCTCAATTCTCCTTCTGAATTGTGAGGAAGGCTGGAGTTGCTTCATGCTCACTTTGACGAAATGAGGAACTGCAGAATCTGTTGGCATGAGTGGAGGTTTCAGAAATTAAGAGCAGCTTTTAATATGATGCAAGATTTCTGTAAGCTTTCCATTATTCTGATTGATTAGTCCTCAAGGCAGTGTGGAAAGTGAACAGAAAGCATACTTGAAAAAGAAATTAAATTACAAGAGCTTTCACTGTTCTAAGACATATTTGGACTCCTGCATTTGCTACTCATGAGGCATGATTATGCTGGGCTGTTGCAATAGACTCCAGGTTTTGGATGGCTATATTTATTAGGGAGCAAAAAAATGGGTAAAGATTACCTCTGCCTCTTGGTTTTGAGAAACCCCTGGGCTTTTTTTTGGCTTCTGCCTGCTCCCAAGGGAACAGATCCAGGCAAAACAATATCCAGGAAATGAAAACATGTGAGCAAACACTCAGAATTACCTAGCTAATCAAAAGGATTGGCTGACTGGTATTTCAGTAAGGCATTTAGCTGGCATGTGTCTCCCTGGGTTCATTCAGAGGGTAACTGACACCTGTAATAAACACCAAAAGGTGAGCATCAGTGCAAACACTGTTCCCTGTACTCATACTTCCTTTCGGTATGGCTCCTAGAGGTGGAAGAAGACTCAGGACACAGATTCCTATGATAGAGTAAAAGATCCAATCAGGAAAATGTTGATAGTACTGCATGTTCTCTGAAAATGAGTCCTGTTAAAATCCAAGTGACTGTGACAGTATTCTTTCCCTTTCCCTTTCCCTTTCCCTTTCCCTTTCCCTCTCCTCTCCTCTCCTCTCCTCTCCTCTCCTCTCCTTTCCTTTTCTCTTCTCTCCTCTCCTTTCCTTTTCTCTTCTCTCCTCTCCTTTCCTAACTTTGGGAGGCAAGACATTGAATTTTTCTTTTTCAAATGCTTTTCTTTCTGTATTGCAATGGGTTTGTGGTATAATACATTTTATAATATGGTCATGAAAATAGAACTAAATATTTTGGGGAGTTTTATTTTCTTTCTCTTTCCAACAAAATAAAAAAAAATCTAGAAGTAATCTGAGATGGGATTTCTCTTCTCTACGTAGATGAATGGCAACCGGGATCACAGACAATAAATTTTAGAACAAAAATGCTCTGGGTATATTGGGGTACATTTAATGCCATAAATCACTGGCATAAATTGAGGTGTGTTGATTACGAGCATCTGGGTATCTGTACCTGACATTTTACTCCATTTCTCTCTATGTTTATTGGAGTTTCACCAGCACAAAAAATCAAAGAAGCAATAATACAGTAGAATCAGTATAGCCAGCCACTTACTACCCACTGCTTTATTTTCTCCATAATATTTTTGGAGTGTTTTGGAGAGTAATTTTGAACAGTCAAGTCAGAGTCTGCTGCGAATTGATTTCTGTGACCTTACATATTGTAACAGAAAATTATAACAGGAAATAAACCGTTAAGTGATAAACAAGGAAACATGGATACAATTACTTTCAGAACATAATTTCACCCACTCCAGTTTTGAAAATGGAGAGACAGTACTGACTAGAACACCTCAATTCTGAATGCAAACTGTACAATCTATTATATTAAACAAAGTCAAAAGCAATGTGAAAGATCTTGAATCTATTCAAGGCATGCACCTCATTACAGACTTAGCAAATTAAAACACAAATAGGATTAGAAAAGAATAATGTAACAATCTCCCACTATGGTCCCTGGAGCATTAAGTCATAAATTGGGTTTGCATTAAATTGTGCCTGCAGTATTGAATTCAGGGAAACAGCTATAGGCTGAAGATAAACCTTGCTAGGCTGGCCAACTTTGGTATGGCTGTGTGTTTTCATAAACACACAATGAATTCATTGGAATCTAAAAAGGCACATTTGAACACATGCATTTCATATCGTAATTAGAAAATGCAGATACGGTATAGCAATCCCTGGGTATGCCAAAGCCAAAAGCTACAGGCATCTGAAATTGTCACTTCACCTGAAGATGTTGTTTAAATAAGTTAAGCACTTTCCATCAGATCTCCTACTGTTACACTATGCAAGTTTTCAGGTTTACACAAACCTCTAGCATGTCACAAGCTTCTTTTAGGTGGAAAAAACAAACTTACCCCAAAAGGCTAGAGAGAAGCTGAGTTTCCATATTACAAATGTATTCTGTTGTTATGGGAACTAAAATGGTGAGCGACATGAAAAGGATCCTTAGCTAACAAAGCCCGGCTTGATGCTATTATGGCAGTAGCTATGCAAAATGCAAACAGATCTGCAATAAATAAACAGGGCTTCTTAGGGAAATGCAGATTCCTGAAAAGTATTGACTTTAAAGAGAATGAAACTTGACATTTGTGTGACCCTACACAAGCCACTGAGTAATACTAGGAATTAATTTCATTAATTTTTACTTAATAAAGGCTTTATCCTTCAAAAGTATATTATTACCATCATCATCCTCCTGTCATTTTGGGGATCACTAATAGCAGGTGTCTGGTCAATATGCTTGTAATTTCCCACTATAAAGGAGCCCTTGTATAGGTTTTACATGTTCTTTTTTAGGGGCTCTCATGGCTCCATTGTCTGTAGCAGACTTTGGCAATTTGACAGGCAGAAAGCCCTTCAAGCTAGGGAATCTGTCCTTTCTTTGTCAATGCATCTTCTCTCAACTTCTGTTGCTACACTCTCTTAGCATCTGCCAGTTCCCTCCCCTAGTTTGCACTGTGCAGAACTGTAATAGCACCATGCTGAAACAATATGAGAACTCATTAGTATTTTAAGCTTAGTCTCCCAGCCACTTCCAAAAAAGCACGTTATCCCGGGAACACTTGGATTTCAAGAAAACAGCTGGGAGAGAAGTGAACTTTGTCCAGTGACTGAGGGATGCTGATACCAGGAGCCAGTGTGCATTGGTGGGACTACAGAGCCTGTATCTGAACAGTGGAATCCAAGGACATCCATACATCCACATTTAAATTTGTAACAGGGCACCAACCAAATGGCATGTTGGGCTAAGAGTAGGCTATTCAGAGTCTCTACACTGCAAGGGTTTCCAGGGATGGGAATGAACTGGGGCATTGGCACAGGACTGCAGCCTACCCTGGGGGAGTGCCAGCTCTGCAGCATGGATGTGGCAACAGCACATCACCTGAGACTCATTTTCTGTCATATATGAATTGCAAGGAGACAGACAGTGAAGAGGCTGAACCTGGTTACATAGGCACAAGATGCAAGGGTGCTCAAGGTCAGATCATGCATGTAAGTTCTGGTCCTGCCCAGTGAACAGGTACTCTGTCTCTCAGCAGCAACGATGCTCAGTTCTGGAGAAGAGGATACTGAAAACTGGGGCATCTTGCATCTATTGGTATACATCTAAACTGAGGCTGCTGGCATTTCTTTCCTGACCCCAGGTCCCAGGACACACTCAAGACTTGTCAAAGGGCTTGCACCCAAAGCTTGTGTATACTTTCCAGCTAGGGCTCTCTGGGCTGCAGTCAGGGGAGCAGGGATCTGCAGGTCACATCGCACAATTTACTAGTTCCTCATTTTAGATCCAGGAAGGTTTTACTCTGGGCTGGGGTGGGAAGGGTTTTCTCTCTCTCTTCAGTTTGCCAGTGGAGAATTTGTTGGCTAAACAAGGCTGTCTCCTCCTCCTGGCTGACAGCTCCCTTCTGGAGCAACCTTTTAACATTTTTCTTGATTTTCTTAAACAGCAAACATTAGACACATTAAGAACAGCAACAACAAAATCATTAAGCACTATAACATTCTCTGAGGAGCCAGACTTATCCTTTAATCAGGTTATGGAAAATTCATTCCTCTTCTAGCCATTTATCTTCTTTGTTTATGCACATACCAAGTGACCCACTTCTGAACATCAAAAATAACAACAGAGAAACAACCAAAGATTCATCATTATTAATGGATTTATGTGCCATTTGTTTTGCTTTATTGGAAACCAAATAATCAAGTTCATTTATTAAAATAAAGCACAACACACACTAACTGTCTATCATTTCTATCAGTAAATCCAGTTCTCTGACTTCAAAGCCACTACTTGACTTCAGTGCAGAAAGGATCTGTACCATACTTCCTTCTATAATGACTGGTTGCAATAAAGATGAAGAGGTATAGACTGAAATTAGGGTTATATTGTGTTTTTCTCCCTGTGTTAGCTTACACCTCCAGTCACCCCCACAGATGCAAGGGGTGTAAACTGAACACTATAGTTTCATGAACTAATATTGTAGACTATATCAGATCAAACTTGTCCCCAAATTCACATGATTTATGACAAGTATAAGGTATCTATTATCATGTAATGTGCAATGCAGATCACTAATGAAAATTCTATGAATAAGAATAATAAACATGATGCGTAGGTTTGTAGTAAAGTAGTAAAAAAAAATGGCTTATTAAAAGCAATAAAGCCTTAGACTCAGCACTGGCCTAAAAATACTGAATTAGGTAGACTTGACAGGAATTAGTGACCAAAGAACTCCTCATTACACAAATTGTGTGCTGATGTGATTCATATTTTAGCACCTAAGCCAAAGCTCTTGCAAAAAGACAGCTTTGGAAGATATTATCTCATCATTTTATTGAGATTTCATTACAGGTAGTTTTCTTGCTGTTCCTGACAGAACTATTCAAAATGAAATTCACTTGATGAGAGAAGTACAGGAAGGTAAAGTAGCAGTAGACACTGCAAAAAAATACTGTAAAAAGTTAGTTATATTAAACAAAGCTGTTCATTACTATAGAATCACAGAATAGTAGAATGGGTTAAGTTAGAAGAGACCTAAAAACTATCTGGTTTCAACCCCCCTGCCACGGAAGGAACACCTTCTACTAGACCAGGTTGCCCAAGGCCCCATTCTATAGGCAAGAATACTTCTAATTTTAAAGAGACTTTATTGTGTTTAAACTTGGGATTAGTTGCTCAAAATTGACATGGATTAGGAATTATAATGCAAGCCATAATGGAAATAACAGAGCATTGAGAAAGATCTTTACTAGTGTGGGGGAAAAAAAAAAACCCAAACAACTTAACCTGTTCCTTTAACCTCAAAAACAAATTTTGCTGCATTCCATGTTAATATTTACTTTTTTTTCTGTAAAAATATGTTTTAAAAAAACATATAACCACAAGGGTTTTTATCAACATAAAGCTGGAGAGATATGAAATAGTGCTCTAAAGCTGTTAAAAGAATGCATTATGGTAGTCAGAGAAACTGAAAGGTTAGAGGAGAATGTCAAGAGGAGAAAGGTAATAGAACCAGAATCCCCAAAACAGAGAAAAAATAAATAGTAAATACTAGGAAACATAAAAACCATCATCATTATCAACATGCATGATGTAACTCTGCTGAACAGCTGCTAGTAGGCTTTAATGCCGTGTCAGTGACATTAACACTGCTTATGATTTTCTTTCATGTTTCTGACACATCCCCACAATCATGTGCATTTATAAAAACTCACCACAGAAGATGGGAAGGCATTTGCCCATAGGGACTGGACTGGTGGGGATCCAATCAGTCTCTTCCCTGCAGTTGAAATTCATCATTTCAGGATCCAAAGGTGGTTTTGAGTGGTCACATTTTCTATTTTTATTCCCTGAGTTATTACAGGATATGAATGTCAATAATAGATAAGCACACCACAAACAGACTCAGCAAGTTCTGCCTTTTCCGCCCCTGGAGAGCCACTGCTCAAACAATATCTCAGCACTAGGGTGACAGTTCTCCCTGGAGGGGGACAAAAGACAAATCCCTTCTACTCCACAAGCCTCCTGGCCTGTACCATCTGATGAATTTATAGTCTCCAATACAGTTAGGTGTGTATAATGCAATGTGTTGCTGAAGACCAGTTACTGTATTTTATAGCTGACATTACAGGGGATATTTTTTCCTACAAAATAAAACAGTATTTGTTTCCTCAAAGGGAAATGTGTTGTCTGTAGCTATCAGCAGGCAACAGTTGCTGCTGGCTAGCGCTAAAGGAGAAAAAAGAGGTGGATTTTACTTCAGCGATATTGGGAAGAATAATTTATCATTCACCATGCTTTTCCAGGATCGGTGGGCCCATTTGAAAGTCAGTACAGGATAACTGCTCTTTTGTATTGTATTAAATAATTGCATTAAAAATAGGGGTTACAGAAGATATCCTGACACATCCAGCACTGCAACAGAATTTGGACTCCTATATATCTGACTCTGTGTGTAGGGGTGTGAGAGGGTGCAAGGTGCCTACCCTTTTGAGGGTCTGTAGCTATTTACCTTCAGGATCCAATGCCATAATTTCCAAGCACTTTACAGATATTAATCAGTCCAGTCACACAGTATGCCAGTAGGGCAAAAAATGAACATGGGCTTGAGGGATTTGGGGTTTCCTTTGATTTTGGCCCTGTTTCAAAGCTTGGGAAAGCACTGATGGGTTATTTTGTGTATTGCTCCCTGGAAGATAGAGCTACTTTGAGGCATTAAAGGCAAAAATGATATTCTGAAAAGTACTTGGTATCAAATCCAGAGCTTCAGGTCTGTACCAGAGTAAAGAAACAACACCAGCAATATCTGCCCAAAGAGACCTCCACTGGACTTTGGGGCACAGGACTTACCCTTCCCAGGGGGATTACATATCAGCTTCTCCTGCCCTACAGATCCCTTGCTTAGAACATCCATTTTTAACTGCTTCCCTGCTTCATTGAGGATTTGGGGAGATAAAATTTTCTTCTGAGAAGATATATTGCATGCATATAGTAGACCAGTTAGCACTGCATATCAGGTCAGATGTCGCTGTGTACAGCTAATCTCCAGGCATCCCAAGCAGATTCACATGTCTACAGGTGAGGAAGACAGCATGGTTTGGGAAATAGCCTGACTTTCAGAGAAAGCCTTAGCACTTGTTCAGCCCATCAGCCTCTCCATGAGCTCCTGTATCTCTTGCTGCTCACAACTCATTTCTCCCAGGCGTCAGCTGTAATGAAGACAGGACACTCTACAACTTTATGACAGTTCTATTTATTTCTACTATTTTCACATAAACCCAAGCAACGAGCAGCAGTTGTTTCCTCTGCAGCTTGATGAATGTCAGCATTAATTAAAATTGTTCGGAGCAGGGTCGGTTGTTTTTCCTCTCTCTGCACGGGCTGGCAGGGAGGAGAAGCCTGATGGGCAGGCGCAGCTGCTGAACTGTTGACTGGGAATGTCGTCACTGGGAATGAGGCAAAGAAGCGGTAGCCAGTCCCTGACAAAGTGGTTTGGAAATAGTGGAAGCATTTTGTCAGCTGCACCACGCTGCCACTCAGCGCAATGTGCGGGAGGTTGTGTGGGTATGGGTCTTGAACTTAATCCTTTGCTTCCCCGGCTGGGAAGTCTGCAAAGGCAGCTGTTCAGCCCATATGGAGGGGATGGTGCTTCCCCACCACTGCTATCTAATGATGCTTTCCTGACTGACACTCCAGAGAGAGCCCTTGATTCAGGAGGGAAGGTCAGTGCAACACAGTGCCTTTTAGGATGCAGGAGGCAGTCAGGGGATGCGCCGCTCACTAAACCTGCCTGGGGATCATGTATTTATATGCACTCTTTTCTGACACCAACACCACCAAGACATTCATAAACCCACCTTCTGTAAACCTTGGGACTGCTCAAACAGCAACCAAAATTATGGTCATGGATGTGCCTGTTTCCAAACGTGTCAGGTTTGAATGCAGCCAAGGCGCCCCTCTGATGGCCTCAGTGCTGGCATCCTCATTTCTGCTCAGAGGAGGCCATTACTGTCTGCTAGAGCTGATTTTTATATGCAATTATGAAATAATATTTTTTTCTTTTCTTCACAAACTTTACTCAAAACAAAGGACAGAAATGCAAATGAACCCATGGGAATTAAATGCAAATGAACCCATGGGAATTAAATGCACACGCACTTCTGACTTGGACTGAAACATGTGCTCCACAGTCACTGGGGCACATCTCAACAACCTCCCCAGAGTGTTTCTCTTTGGGGGCAAGTAAACAGCTTGGCTTGCAGAGCAGGACCAGGCCCTCCTTTGCAAAATGTCATCAAGAAAAAGGTGAATGGTTTCACACACACTTTTCATAAAGTCCTGCATTATTCTCTGAGAAACTGAAGCAGAAAGAGAGACAAGAGACTAGGAAAGGCAATAACCTCTCCAGGTCAAAGGATAGATCACAAAGAATGAAGAGCTGAGAAGCTTTTAGAAGTACAAAATAAGGTTTTTGTAAAAGTGTGGGTTTATTAGGCACACATGGAGACAATAGGCTTGATTTGCAAAACCATTCAGTGATAAAGGAATTAGACTTCCCCTTGGCATCTGTAAAAATCTCAGCTACAAACACAGGTGTGGAAATGCAATTAAGTGAATATCACTATTGTGAACGATTGCAAATGAAACTCAGTTTCATTCTGTATTGAGATGTATTCTGTTTCTTTTTCAGATTTCTGGTACCACAGGCTGGTCCTTCTAACTACTGTCTCCTGCAGCTACACTTTGTGTCAGGTACAAGCCCTGGTTCCCTTGCTCTTGTTTGAATTTACTGCAATCCTTTGATTTGTTTGTATTGAGCATTATTATCTGTTTCCACTGCTGGTCTGTACAAACTATGTTTCATCTAGAAAGATACTGATTTCTAAAAGCCTTATTTCTGAGCAGATATCTGTCACGCCAAGGGTAGTAGTCTAAAAAAAGTCCTAAGCAGAAGTGTCTTTCAACAACATGAAAACCAACAATCAAGTCTCTCTCACTTGTACTCCTGGTCTAATCTTGCAGTGGGTTAGGATTTCTGTCTGTATGCGTGAAGGAAACCTGGTTTCTGTAAATTTCTTTTTTATAAGGATGTGTTACCTGTGATTAATACATATTGTCTGGGTCAAATGAATCTGATTGTGAAAACATATTGAACAACAGTGTTGGTAGGATTTAATTTCATCTCTTGAAAAAGAAAAAAGAATTAAAAAACCACCCAAACCCAAACTGCAGCTATTGAATGCTGGTTTGAATTAAATTCTATTTGTTTTAATAAAAGTGTAGTGGCCTGAGTGTACATATATTTGGTTTAGTGGCAGTGCATTGGATCCAATAAAGCTATATTGGCTTCACTGCTTATGTCTTCTTTTCAGAGGAAATGGATTGAATGGAAAAATGAAACAGGCATGAATCAGCCAGCCCCGAGGTCTCTGCTCAACTCTGGCATCCAAATAAACTGGTGAAAAAACCCAACCATATTAGTAAACACTGCTTTTAAATTTAATGTCAAGGCTGCACAAGGGGTTTAATTGCTTCTGTACGAGAGAGAGGTTTTCAGACCCAGACTCAGCTGTGGAGGGTCAGCATACCTGCTCACGGCTGCAGAAGCAGAAACCTAAGCTGGCTCTGGCTCTCTGTTCCACCAGCCTAAGCCAGGCTCACTCTCAACAGAATGATCACCACATATCTGCAGTCATGCAGATCGAGTGTCAGTGGCCTCAGTGCAGGGGCATCTCTACCCAAACATGCAAGCACACACAGCATGGGTGTAAATCACATCCACATCGGGTGTGAGCTGCCAGGGGATGGCATTCCCGCAGGGGTCCAGCTGCCACAAGTGTTTTAAACACGGTCCACCAGGATCAGTCACTTCTGTCAGTATGCTCCTATACTCACCTGCTTTTGCACCAGACATCTGTGCAGCAGTATTACCTGTATATGTGACTGTGGGTAGGAAAGCCAACAGTTGCCAATGAGGGGCTATCTGGAGCTCGCTCATGGTGGCTTTTCTGAGTGGTATAGGGTACCTTCTGCTAAATGGAAGTAAGGACATGCTCAGCAGAGTGTTAAGTAAGTTAAAGTGGGATTTAACCACTTGTTTTACATTTGCAATCTACGTTGTCCCCTGTTTTTAATGTGGCCTGAGGTGGGCAGCTCTGCATCTAGCTGATGCCTGTGTTGGACACAGGAACTCAGGTCATCATACTCTTGCATGAATTCATTTACAAAATCATTGTCACCCCTGTATCAACACTCCTAAAAATGTCACCAAGTGCCTTTTCTAGATCCCTTAAATTGAATTAAAAAAGGGCATTCCTGTCCTTTTCCAAGTGCCACCTTTACAGCCAGTGCAACTGGGGAAAAGCTCCACGCCATGCCTCTGAGGTTAGAAAGGACACTTCGCTCTCAGCATGGCAAGCACCATCTGGATAAGGGGTGAAATGGATTCTGCTGGCTAGCCTGGCTTCTCACATACCTTAAATTGCTGTAAGCTGACAACCCAACCTGAGTAATGCTTTGCTTGATGCTGTGCTTCCTTTTAGGAGACTGGAATCAGGTTATGTGAATCCAAATCTGCATGTTATTCCTTCATGAGTAAACATGATCTGCATCCACTTGTTTACAGTTTATGCTGAAGTGGGTGCCCTTGGGATTGCAGGAGCCAATCCAAGTGAGGAGATTTGGCTGCAGCAGTAGTTTAGCTGTGGGAGAGGAGATGGCTGCAGGCTGCTCCAGCCTTGGCTCCTCAGAAGACTGCGAGTGAAGAAACAATACAATGAAAAGGGAAACATCTGTTAGTGAAGCAATGCTCAGGTGAAAATCCAGCTGAGGAGTGGGTTTGAGAGTACTGCACTGAGCATCACTGCCAAAATCCCCGTGACCCTGTGGAGGTGGAATCTAGGTTATACTCTATGCAGTCAGTTCATACACCCCAGGGACTAACTGCCTCCTGAGCCTAGGGTGGCCAAATCAGATTTGTGATAGCTGTGAGGGCTCCACCACCATGCACATCATGATGGTGAAGGTGGCAGCACCTAGATAAGTGATTTGTGAGCACTAGGGAAGATCAGTGGATGCCAGTAAGTAAAAAGGCTGTGGACTTCACATTGATGTTCACTGAGATGCTTCATGCACTGGGCCATGCCAAAATGCAGATACCTGTGAGGGGCTGAGAGAGGAATTTGGGCTTCTTTAAGAATTTGGGAAATTCTTGCAGGAGTCTACTCAGGAGAGATGGGCTCTACCAAAGGCAAGCAAGACCAAGTAGTTGGTACTTACAGTATAAAGGGTTAAAGGAGAGTTTCTATCTAGAAGTTGGCATAAATCTGGGCGTAGAAGAGTGCACAGTTTGAGGTGACACCACCTCCAGGGGTGAAAACATAATTTTTGTATCAGAAAGGGATTGGATAAATTAAGGGAGGAAAAATCCCACCAGGGCCATTAAATTCTATGATCCAGTTCCTCCCAGCTGCTGGAAGCTGGAGGTGCAAGCGGGGGATTTATCCAAAGTGCCAGGTCATATGGCAGAGATGGATCTTGATGGCCTCTTTCTTGATTCATGATCCCTGTAATAGACAGGGTGGTGGAGACAGTGAAGGAGAGATCTTTACACTGCCTGCCCACCTCAAGATCACCTGCCTGTGCCCCATGTCCCCCACAGTCCCTCTCTGCCCCTTCTCACCTACCATCCTGCTCCCCCATGGCAACCATGCAGCGTCAGCCCCACATCGCAGCCTCCTCTGGCCAGTTCTCCACCTTGCAATGAGCAGTCACAGACAGCCTTTCTGCCAACATTGCAGCCACCTGAACAGCATTTCTGCTTTTATTATCCCCTGCCCAGGCATGTGCGCAATGCCTTGTTTGAGTCCTAAATATGTTTCACTTAAGCCATGATGATGGCATATTAAAGTGCTGTAATCTTTGTTAGGTCTCTCTTTACATTGCTGTGATTACCATAACAAGCTTTTTTAACTGGCTCTTTTATAACTAGCAGCAACATAAAAATATCTCCGCATGTTTTCCTCTAATGAGCTACAACTTCTGTGTTATCTTCCCTACACTTTCTTCAGTGTCTCTGTTTGCGGTGCATGCACCATTGTTTTCATGTCTCTTTGATCATGGTGCTGCTTCATCCCTGAGCTAGCAAGGCGGTGCTGGGACCCTTTGACAGGCTTTGCCCAGGTTGCCTCCATCTGGAAAATGCAGTGGTGGTGATGCCCAGTAATGCCAGCATAGAACACAAAAGCATTCCCCCCCGCTTGGCCTTTCCACCAGCAGCAAAGCTTTTGGGAAGCCTCAGGGAGCAGGGTGATTTTGTCTGTGGCTGTCATGACCGTCTGAGCCAAGGGAGGAAACATTCACCACCATGGCTGGTGGGCCCTGCAGTGTGTGGATCACACTGCTTGGACACTGAAGATGCTGCAGCGAATGAATTACCATCGCCCCCGTCTTGTTTCCATTTAAGGACACCATAGGGGACAGTGATGACAAAAGGGATTGATACCCAAATGCCAAGACAGAAGTTCAGTGCTGTGGCCAGTAACCGATACAAGTGACTGCAGAGGAGGTGTGAAGCAGAAAGGGTTTTGACTACACAGCACAGAGCTTTGAGGGACAGCTGCAGAGAGTTTTCTCTGTCATTGCTGCTGGCAGAAAGCGCTAACGCAGTCAGGCAGTGCCTCTGCTCGCGCCATCCATCCATGTCGCTGCCACCCAGCTCCATCAGTCCTGTCTCGAGGAGCACCTTTGCATCTCGGTGCTCGCCCCCAGAATGCTGCTGTGGGAGAGCCAACACACGAGCATGGAACATGGTCCAAAAAGCCTCAGTCAATTACACCACCGTAATATCACATCAGCAAACGCACAGTTTGACTGCTGACAGCAGATGGACGAACACTTGTCGGTTATCTGGTGCTGAGCGAGAGGCAGATTTATTTCCAGAGCTTGTGACTCTCATTTCTCCCAGCTGAAGCTGCGAGGCAGAGTGTGCGTCTGTGATTTTTCTCTTTTTTTTTTTCAGGCAGAGCTATGTTGCAGTGATGTCTGTCACAAAAAGCAATGGGATTTTTGGTGTGTTTCTAGGAGGAAAGCTGGAAGGAGAGTGGAAGGCATCTCTGCTTTCCATAGCACTGGAAGTAGCTTGAATTCACACAAGCATGAACTGAATTTCCAAATCTTAGTCACATCCTATGCGCACTGACACTGACAGCTGGCTCACTAGCAAAGGACTGCAGAACCCTGTAAAGCAGGGTGAAAAGCACTGGGTATCTGCAGTGAAGTGATATTAATTGCACTCTAAAAATAAAGTGAATTGCTACCTTGGAGCTGGTCAAGGGTTCACTTTGCTCTGTCGCCAGTTCTGGCCATCAGCAACATCAATTGTTTCAGGGGAATGGGAGGAGACCCCTCAGGAAACAGTCTCTTGAGTAAGGCTGAGTTAAAGCCTGAAAGTAAAGCATGAGCTATGGAAGCAACTGCACTTCCTACAGAGACAAGCATCATATACTTTCTGCCAACATTCCTCCAGTGGGACATCAATGCAGCACAACAACTGCTAACAGGCAGGATCTAACAGGGGCTGAAATATATTCTGAGGTGTGAGATTTACTGAAACCTGTAAAGCAGCAGCTGCAAGAACCTCGCTTACTCACCACTCACCGAGGCTCTTGTATTCCTCAGAAATATCTTTGCTGTAGGAAAAGATGTACAATATGCAAATGTCCATAAAAGGCATTAATACCACTGCCAAGGGCTATTTCCTTTTTAAAAAGGCACTCTAAGATTTTATACTTTACCAAGGTTTTTTTAAGGCCTGGGTAATATTTATTGGAACCTGGTCCTGAACTCAGCTGCTAATTTTAGCTCCTTCATCTTCAAAGCTGTCCGTGGAGGGCTGTAAGTGCCTTCTGGCTGGACAACACTTTTGGTAGAAAAAGCAGTGAAAAGTACACACTAAAAAGACATCAATTTTTCTGAATAGTTTTCTCTGTTCATTTTTGGTGGGATCCAGCTTAGAATAACAGAAATAATTTCATTTGGAGCAGGCCGAGTATTTTGAAATGCCACATTTTTTTCTCCCCCTGAAAAAGATAACACAAGCAAAGCACAAGGGAAACGGCACTGTGCTTATTGCAAGGAAATCTGTTTATGCGTGATTTGAAATCAGAGCAGAGTTTCACTTCATTCTGTCTTGTGTTGTTGTGTTTCATATTTCATGCTTTGGTTAACACTTATTTAGTCTATTCCTAGAGGCTGTGACAGGTTGTCCTGAAAGTTTTTAGACTTGCTGAGCATACGGTCTCCACAGACCATGTCAAAATGAAAGGAACAAGGAATTCATTCATTTTTATGCAAAAAAAAATCATTTTAATATTTTAAAGAACCAGCCTTTCTTCCTGACATTGTAACATGAAACACATAAGTTATCAATAGCTTTGAAGAAAACAAAGCAATTTCATATGGAATTCCCTTCCTATAATTCAAAGAAATACAAGCAAAAGATTGGTTCTCCTCCTGAATTCAGAGAAAAAAAAATTAAGAGTGTGAATTTTTGCCCAATAATTCCCTTTTACAGTCTATTACAACTTTAGCCAGTTTCAGGGGCTTTAACAGCTTTTCATTCTTCCTAGTCACATCTCTGTGGAGAAGATATGACCAGCATGTAAGGGTCAGTCCTGTGCTTGTCAGCTTGTGCTTTGGCTTCATCATGTGCTGACCAGGTTCAATTATACTGAAAACATTTCAAGAACATGGTAACACCTTTGGGACCAAAAGTGCACAGAAGGTTCTTCAGGAAGAGAAGGTGACAGGTGGAGGTGACTGCATTTGGCTGGGACTGCAAAATTCTGCCTGTATTTCCTCCTGTTTTCCCAAGCCAGGTACTTTGGCCCTCACCACAGGAAAACAGATTCGAATGAACACGCAGCTTTGCCATGTGGGCATGACAAAGGGTGCTACGTTCATTCTGGTGCAAAGTCCCTGCTTCTCCCCAGCTTATTGCTGGAGCAGTCAGTGCAACTTCAGATCCTGCATGAGCTGGGGTGGTTTTAATGCACTGTTTCTACCCAGCTGAGACCCTCAACCCCACCTCAAGGATATCCATCAGGGTCTGACAGCTGGGCATCAGCTGAGCTGACTCAGACCCTAATTGTGTCTCTTGTGCTGGTGGCTGCTAGTAAGAGGGCAGAGGGATGTGCTGGGGGCTCCTCTGGGCTCCTGGCTCTCTGCTGGTTGGGGATATTTCGCTTCCCAAGCCTGGGAAGCGGCATCAGTGCAGAGCACATCCTCACTGTTCCCCAGGTCCTTTGTAAATCTGACTCTAAAATGCACAACAGAGGGGCCCTTTAAAAATGAGAGATAGAAACTCTGCAGCAGCCATTTAATTTCTATGCTAATTACAGGTGTGCACAGAAACACACTCATACACACACACCTGATAACCAGGCAAGCAGCACAGCACTTCATTTTCATTGCTATCTCTGCCCGCCACCCCATCACTGTGTTTGATTCCCAGGAAAGGCAATTACCCAGTTCACTTTTCCCAGAGCCTACTTAAAGGCTCAGGAAACACTTTACCAGACAGGCACTGCCCAATGCCTAATGACATCTTCAATCTTGCTTTATAGATGTAGCTGCAAAAGAATGGCTTTTTGACTTTCCTGACTGAATCCCTGTGTTCTTTGGATTTTATGTGTAGCCCCTGCATCTATTTGGTCACCTTGTATGTTGCAAGCTTGTGTTTATTGTGGTTAAAAAACAAGGAGTGTGGTGAAGCCTGGCATTTCTTATACTGGGTCAGCCTCTCACTCGAACTGACACCAAGCACACTCATCCCCAGCCTCTTCTGCTTCCCTTTGCCATTGAGGAAATTCAATCCACTGCCATGTCATTGATACAATAATCTCCTGCTCCTGGACACCAGTCTGAGTATGACAGTCACACAAAACCAGTGTCACACTCATCTCAGCAGGCTATGCTTCAGCAGTACATCTTCATTCCCCACAGCTGCCATGCTGACTTCCAGCCGTCATTCCTCTTTGCCTCGATTTGGGGCCAAGCAGGAAGAGGAAGAGGAGCTGGCCAAGGAACTTCTTCCTGCTATGGTTTTTCTAGACCCGACTTTTGTTTCTTTCTACCCCAGAACAAAGATCTTCACTTTTGTTGGTGGCTACAGCCTCATTCTGTGCTCTGACCTCAGCCATGTGTTCAGCGTGGGGTCTGAAAAATTCCAGTGCCACCTCTTTTCCAACCCAGCCACACTTCCGAGACTTTTTTTTTCTCATTTTCAGGCTCTTCTCAGTCTTGATTCTTTCTATTTATTGCTCTTGGTTCTTCCAAGGAAGCCAATATTTCCACAGTCCATTTTTTTAACAAAACAGCTCTCATGCATCTTTCAGTACTGTTTCTCATGCACAGTGCATCACTTCTGAATTTTCCACAGGGCCTTGGTTTCTTCCTGTCCCTCCTCAGCTTTTATCAAGGTTTGTTCTATTAGTAGTTCAGAAAAGGGACAATTGGGAAAAATTGAATTTATCTTAAAATACAGGTTCGTGCTGTGCTTTGTTTCTTGGTTTGGTTTGGTTTTTTTTTGCTTTGCCTTTTGTAAGTTGGATGCACTGTTGGTTTATGAACTCTTCTAAATAGCAGTTATGGGGGTTTTTAGACATGCAGGGAATAATTCAGGGTAATTCAGCACAACATCACACTTCTCCTTCCCAGCTGAGGTCTCCTTCAGTGAGCACTGCCAAGGGGAAGAGATGCTCATTAAGAGCCCCTCGGCTGCCAGTCAGCCGGCCAGAGGCAGCCAGTCCCCTTTATGTTGAGAAGAAATGGCTCATGGAGGAGTCTCACTACTGACATCTCAGAGATCACAGCTGGGACGCTGTGGTCTGCTGGGTCTGGTGTGTGGGGATGTGAATATTTCATGTGCTTGCCCTTGAAGCAATGCAATTGAGGCTGTGCTGCCCCAAAGGCTGGCAGGACGGTGATGGTGGGGATGTTCACCTGGCGATACCATTGCGCCAGGTAGGTTTGGGGTGTCACAAGATGGGGCTTTTGCTGGGACTCTGCACAGCTCTCTTGTGTTAATTTGGTGTTTTCATCCCACCTAAGATCAGGGCTGAGAAATGCAAAGGCCTGTAAAAATAAAGAGCAAAAGGAGAGGAAGTTATTCCTGTGGGTTTCAGAGGCAACTGGAACAGTGAGTACCATTGTCATCCTGACAGAAATGAACTCTTCATTTGTGATTTCAGACAAAACTGGAGCTGTGCAGCTTTTACGTCTGCTGATCACATCCTATCCACACTTTTGATCCCCTTTGTCGTGGTTTAAACCCAACCAACCACGCAGCTCGTTCACTCACTCAACCCCCCCCCTTCTTG
>NDXB01016620.1:0-19622 GCA_002631895.1 Agapornis roseicollis
GGACTGGATGATCTTTCGAGGTCCCTTCCAACCCTTAGGATTCTGTGATTCTGTGATTCTATTGTTCACTATAGTGAACGGCACTCCGTGCCGTTAGCTCACGTCTGGGTGCCTGTCAATTGTATCTATCAGTGTCCCTTGAGCAGGATGGTTTCTAGCTGCGATCGTGCCTGTCGGCCCCAGGAACCAGAAGAGGGTGCTGGAGATCTACGACTGGCTCTGGTCTCTGCTCCGGATCTTCTGCGGGTTTTGTACAACTGTTGCTAGTTAATCTGGTTTCGTTTTTCTGCACTAGTGGAACTAAGTATTCTCGGCTTTGTGGATACCTTACCAGCACCTAAATGCAGTGATAATTGTTAATAGAACTGCTGTACTTTGGTATAATTTATGACTATACTTGTGAAATGACTGAAATAGCTGCCTGTTGCAGGTCGGAGTTTGCCTAGAGATGTTTTTATGCAGAACAGCCTGCATGTACAGGTTGTTGATTGTAAATCAAGGAGGGGAACACAGTTCTGTTATGTTTTTAGCTACACAAACTCTGCATTCAAAAAGTTTTTGGTTTTGGTTTTGTTTTTGGTTTTGGTTGTTTTTTTTTTTTTTTAAAAAAAGAAAAGCTGGGAGCAAAATCAGTTGTGTTCTCTGTCATGTCTCATCCCTGAAGGAAATCTCCTGTTTGAAGATTGCTGGTTGCATTGATGTGCTCCACTGATGCTGTCTGAAATTTTGCAGTTGGGTTTGGGGAAGGCTGATGATTTTCAGCCAAAAATTGGCCTCTCGTCAGAGGTGTTTCTGCTAGTGCTCACAATAGCAGAGATACTTCTTTCCTTAAAAAAACAAACGAACAAACAACGCCAATTAAAACAGACAACAGAAAAAAGCTGATTGTGATTTTGTTCATCTCAGAAAGCTGACACTAGAGAATGGAAAAGATATAGTTGAGATGTGCTCTCATTTATGAGAGATAGACTGCTTCTCAGAGTTGGAATGTGAACGCTTTTTGCAGTCTGCACCTTGCAACTCAGAGTTTTGTTTTCCACTTGATTTTTGTAAGAAGATTTTGTCTCTCTCCTTTGTTGCAATTCTGATGTGGATGCATGCTTGCTGGAAATGAGCCATGAGCACTTCTAACAAGTTTTTATGGGTTTTGGTCAAAACCTTCAAATATGGGTAGCTAGTGGGAAGCACCTTTATTCTGACATGCGGTTGATTAATTTTTCAAAGATGGAAAGGAACCTCCTTTTCACCTCACCAGCGGGATTAACAGATTCTCACAATGACAGAAAATAAGACTTCACAACTGGGTTTTTGACTTTCAATTAAAACCAATTTTGTTTTAACTATGCCGACCTAAGGGAGTTAGGGAATGAGATACCAGCCTGTCTCTAGGATGTAAGGTGATGCTGTACCAGTTGCTTTGGGAGGAAGACAACAGTTCTCACTAGTTTCTTATCATACTAATTGGGTAAGAGATGCAGCAGGTGTTTGCATACTACATTAAATGCCCTCCAGTTCCTTGGTCACAAGTTTGCAGATGTGGGCACATCCTGTTGTAGGGAGCAGAGATGTGTGGGGCTAGAAAACTGCTGAAGTATTTTTATAAGTAAAAATCAAAGGCCACGTGTGTACATACCTAGTACAAAGTTCTTTTATATTAGACTTTGGGGATTTATGGAGTCTACCACTGAAGGAGAAGCTAGCTTTTATCCTGGGAGTGGTCCAAGCAAAATAAAGCTCCCTGCTGCTGTCTCCAGCTCCTTGGAAAATAGAAGGATATGTTCATTCAAGAAAGGAGAAATAAATCTACAGGACTTGTTCTTGCTAGTTCTGTAGTGGAGGAAATATTCCGCCATCTGCCTATGCCTCAACTTGAGTTAAGGTGATACTCAAGAGTTTTTGCTATGCCTCTCATACAAACCTTCAAATTGCCACCATTTGAATCACGGCCTAGTTTTTTACTCCTTTAAAAAAACTAAAACAAAACAATCCCTGCCTTCCCCCCAAAAAAACCCCAACCCCAAACTTGTACCTACAAAAAGTCACCTTAAGGGATCCCTCTGCCCCCATCTTTTTGATGCATTCTTCAATTGCTTTT
Organism: Agapornis roseicollis; assembly: GCA_002631895.1. Taxonomy (NCBI): domain Eukaryota; kingdom Metazoa; phylum Chordata; class Aves; order Psittaciformes; family Psittacidae; genus Agapornis; species Agapornis roseicollis. The sequence goes on from NDXB01016620.1 coordinate 2,096, forward strand.
TTTTTGCCTTGTAAGAAGAGCTTGGGCATTTCTGTTCTCCCTTCACTTGGCAGGACTACCACACAGTGTTTCAAATCCAAGGATTTCTCCTCGTCGTGCCAGAGGCAGAGCAGATTCCATCTTTCACATGCTGATGATTACAGCAGTGTTGCACCAGTTGGGACATGTATGGTGCATCATGCTACTGTAAGCAATAGCACCTCTGTGTGGCAGTGCTGGAGTCAGAGACGTGCAGCAGGAGAAAGCCTAGGAGAAAGTCCTATGAGATTATTTCTATTGCCTATAACACAAGCCCAAATCATTCATTTTTCTAGGTAAGAACATTTTGTAGTCTATCTTGCTCCACAGGCAAAAGCAGATTATGTAAATCAGACTGATATGTAAGGGATCAGGCTGCCAGGGCAGTAGGAGTTTGAGTGAAGACTCTGTTGTACTCACTACTCTTTCTTTTCTAGAGGAACTGAACAACAGAGCAAGGTGAACAGGAGAACTGAGCAACCATTTCTTGTCACTGTGTGATGTGATGTAGAATGCAGTACATTCTGGAGATGAGACTTTTAAGTAGGAAATATGCTTCAGTTGAAGACTTGAGGTTGTTTTTTCTTGTTACATCTGTAACTTTCTGCTGGGTATGGAAATCTATTGAAGAATAAAACCCATACATTGTGGTTTTGCTGATTTTTTTAATCCCTACCCCACAGAAAATTCTTTAAAGCCCATGCATATACATAAAATTTTTAGGCTCTGTGAGGACTCCAAAAAAAGATCCTGTTTCAGTCCTTAGTTTTTTTTTTTTTGTATTAAACCATGTCATTTTCTGTGGGGTGTTTCATTGCTTCTGCCTTCCCTGTTAAAGGACACACTGCTCAGAAGTGTGAAACTTCTGTTGCAGGCACTAAGGCATAGCTATCCAATGCACATTGGTTGCTGCAGTGATCAGAAATACAACTTTTGCTGAAGGTGCCTGGTTTGAGGATACATAAGGGTGCTCAGAGGAGCACCTAGCTGCAGCATGTACCGCTTTGTGTAAGCAGAATATGCCCTGAACCTCCCTCCAGGCTGGGGCTACCTCCCAGGAGTCACAAACTAGTGTCTATGTTTGTTGCTGGTTAAAACCCTGCCTTGGGGAAGCAGAATCTAAACTTTGCTGAGGCTTGAGTGCTCATGGGTTATTTTCAAGTCTGGTAGGTATGGACTGAGTAAGTCTGAGTGAGGATCTGAAAGAATGATTAAGAGTAATGGTGCTGTCTCCTTCTTTGTACTGTTTATTCAGTAACTCACAGGTGGCATCTATGCCAGTGTAATACCTACAGATCTTCCCAAAAACATCTTCTCAGTGATCCTTCCTGTGCTGGGCATGGTGATTTTTTAGGATATATATATAAGTCGTGTTTCTGTGCAAAGCGAGGGGCTGGTCTGTCCCTCTGCCATGCTCTGCCCAGTTGTGAGGAGCACCGAGAGCACAAGGCTGTCACTGGGCATCACTTCTGGGGTCACTGCTGCCCCCTGAGTGCAGGACAAATGGTTCCACTTTTCAGGACTTATCAAGAAAGTTGTATTTTTTTCCCCTTGAAGTTTGTGATTTACGCTCATATTTGAGCACTAAACTGGCTTACTTCACAGGAAAGTTGGAGGCAGAATTCTAGAGATTATTTACTGTATGCTTAAAAACCACAGCGTGTAACTGAGAAACAGAAAGCTCTTCTCACGCAGTGTTTGTACATACAGGTTAATATATTCTAGGGTTAAAGCAAACACTTGGTTCGATGAACTCATCATGTCTGTTTGTTGGTTTTTATAGACTTTACAATGTGCACGGATTTACATTTGGGAAACAAAAGCAGCAATCAGCAGTTCTTGGCTTTTGTCTATCGGATATTCCCTAAATGCACTGCAAATATGCTTTTGTAATATTTAGCTTTGTGTTGACATTATTTATTAAACTCTTTCTGTCACTGCTGGTCACATCAATAACATAAGAACAGGCAAAGCTACTTTATTTTTTAAACTGTGTTGCCATAACTCATTACCTGCAGGTTTTGAAACTGTGTTTTTTCCCCTGCTTATTGAGCAATGGAAGTGACTCACTTTGTGTCTTACTGATTTTTAGAATTTTCACATCCATACCGATTTGAGCAATTTTCACTTTTCTTTCTGGATGTCTCTAGGCAGGTTACATAAACTGAGGAACTCTCATGCACTGAAATGGTGTCTGATTTGCAGTCATACACAGACAGATTGATTAAGCCATTTTTCTACTCCTCAAAAAAATATTTCAATTCTAACTGGTCTCTTTCTAAAACCATGTTGATACAGAAAATCAAGATTTTCTTGCACCTAACACCAGCTGGCAGTGTTCATCTGAGTATGCTGATTTGCACTGTATGGGTTTTTGAATCTTGTTGTTTTCTGGTTCTACAATCCTCAACAAGCCACCATGGACAGTGCAAGATGATGGATCCAGCTGCTGCTGAGAAAGGGTTTGTCCCTAATTCCAGGTTGTATGGATGTGCTCAACCCTGACAAGCCATTTGTGATTTGTGCTTGCAGTTGTTAAATAGCTACTAACAGCGGAGAGCTGCCTGTGTTCCCTGCTATTGGTCCTCTGTCTTCATCACCAGCATAAAAGCACAAAGAACAAAGCAAGGGAAGCAAACTGGAAGCAAAATGGATAGGAAGACAGAGGAACAGGCTTTTATTTGTGCAAGTTTTGTGGGCAAAGCTTTAAAATAACTGAATTACTGGCATTTGTCCACCTCAGAGGTGGTCCTTTTGCAGATGAAATTACTCTCCAGGGTCTAGGTATTAGATTGTACTCTGTTGTCAAGAATGCAAGAATGAGTCTTTAGGGATGGGGAGAGAGGGAGAAGTGGTCTTTGGAAATTGCTGCTTAACCCAGAAGAGTGGTACCAGCTCCCAGTGTGATCAGTTTGAGACTATGAAGAAAAATGTAGATGTCTCTTGGGTTCCTTCAGGCTCTTGAAAATTTAACTGTGAACACAGGAATGTTTTTGCCAAGACAAACAAGCAAGTGGATATTTGGGAAATCAAAATGAAAAACTTTTGGAGTTTGGAGTTTTGGAGAAAAAACTTAGAAATAGTTGGAACCAGCAGCAGGTGAAAACTTGTGTATTACTGGTAGTGCCTAATGATCTGGTAGTGTCAAACATTCTTCAAAGAGGGCAGAGCTGATTGGCTGCACACAGCTTGCAACCATTTATTCAGGGCATTATTCCCTAGAATTTAGAACATGAACGATTTCGTGCACAGGATGTTCCACTCACTTGACAGCAGCACCAGTGTAGGACTTTAAAGTCTGTGTGTTGCACAAATGGAAGAAGTGCAAAAGTATCTGGGAGGACAAAAGTGTTAATTCTGCATTTCTGCTGAGCCAGGGCAGGAAGCAAATGAAGCGTCTTGACATCCCTGCACAACTTTTTCCCATTTTTACAGAATGCTCCATCAAAACAGAGTCAGCTTTATTGTATTCAAAGTGAGGTGGTAGGTACTTCCCACCAGCTATATGCAGGCATGGGAAACTGAAGCCAAAGTAACTGCACTGCCGGTGGTACTGGAGATAGAGGCTTTTCTTCTGGCACTCTTTGCAGACAGGGCTCCATCCATGCTGTAGGTTTGTGGTACTATTAGCTGATGCTGAGGAACATTTCCAGGTAAATGGGCCTGGGTAGCCCTGTGTATTAATCATTCCTGTTGTTCCTGTTCCATTGGCCTTTGTCTTGCTTAAGTAATGTGGTAGTTTTAGATAGCTGCCTCGTGGTTTCCAGCATACCTCTGGCCAACTATCCTGTCATAATTCCATTGCATACCTCAGGCTTACAAAGCTTATGATCCTCCGTTTGCACAGTGGAAGTAAAATAATGATTAAATCTTTCTGCTTATTAAAATGCAATTATAAAATTGAGCTATTTTTACATTTTTCTGAGCAGTCTTTAATATTATGTTAAGCATTGTACAGTGTTACTTTTCATATCGTTAGAAGATGGCTCCATTTTATACAGCAGTGGAACGCTGGCAGAATATTTCCCCAGCCATACTGGCCTTCCTGCCCCATGTTGTGCACTCTTTGGAAACAGATCAGACTGGATAGACTTGCACAGAACTGTTGATACTATTTAGGGTAGCAAGAAAAGGAGAGATCTGAGTTTTAGGAGTTCAGGTATAGAAGAGAAAGGAAACAAACAGGTGGCAATTCTGATAGACATGTATTTGGTGCTCTGAGCACTGTGTAGGGGAACCAGTGCCCTGCATAACTCTCTGCCAGCTTGCTTCCATCACGTTCAATCAGATGTGCATGCAAATTAATGAGCCCTTTTTCAAACAAGTCCTTAATCAGGAGCTGGTGCTGTAATAATTGCATCCTAGTTCCTTGAGGGCTTGTTGAAGTAGTTACTGATTTAAGGACATCTTTGGCTTGTGTGTATGTGAGGGAGTACGTGGAATATAGTAAGTAGCTCTAACTTTCTCAGAGGCCATGTTTATTTGAATGTAATATAAATCATGTCATACTGTAAGGTCAGACTCTTCCAACAGCTGGGGAAGGTTGTTTCTTGTGTGTATTCTGGTAGAGGTGAGCTAAGTTTAGCATTTGAAGAGGATACACCTTGGAAGGGTTTGCTATATTTAAGAGTTGGTGTCAGCTTCTAGATCAGTAGCTTATGTGGGGGTTTGTGCACAGATTTCATGAAGTGTGGTCCTGCAGAGACTGCCTGCACATGTAGTTTTACCTTCACAGGGAAGCCACACCATAAGAAACTGTACAAAATACATGTAAAAGGTAAAGCTCAGTGGTTGGGTGGAAGATGAGATTTCAGGCAAATGCTGAGCATGAAGAAATTGTAGCTCACCAGAAACTGATGAGCTTCTACTGTTCCGGATGTTGTGTTTGATACCTTAGTGATGAAGTTAAATGGCTGATCCTGCAGGCCATCTGCTGTATAATAGAAGGGTAAGTGCTGTAGATTATTTGTTCATCTGTAATTAGTTATCCAAACAATGACAGAGCTTCCCCCAGCCTCATTGAACAGAAGCCAGTAATGCTCAGGGTGATTTCTTGTTCCTTCACCTTGCAAGTCTGGCAGTGCTGGTTTGGGGATCTGTGAGAGATGGTGTATTGCTTGTGTCTACCAGAAGGTACAGTTTGTGAGGCAGATTACATTTGCTGTACTCAAAGACAATCAACTTCCTTTTGAAACATGGGGAGTGTTTTCCATACCTTAAATTGAAGGAGTTCCATTTACGTCAAACTCTTGATTTCCAGGAAAGATGAAGATGTTCAACAGGATTATATCAACACTGGATTTTTTTTTAACCTAAACACTATCTGACTAAATTCAAAAGCCTTAGCAGAAACTGCTGACCTTTTGCATGATTACAGCTTCTGCCTTGCTGAAGAACTGTAAATGAATCATCCTGCAGTGAAATGTAAACAGGATGCTGCCCTTCCATTGCAGCTCTGTTTACCAACATGTGCTCATCTGAACTGCAATGATATTAAATTAGGTGACAACAGCAGTTTGTGGCAACACAGGGATCCAGGGTCAGAACTGTGGGAGTGGGTATTGCTCCCCTTCTCCACCCCACTCTTCTAAGCAGAGACTGAAGTGGAATTCTCATCCTCTTCTACAAGGTCAGAATAGTCTTATTTTGAGATTGGTTAGGATAAAAGTTACCAGCGATGTCTGAAGTGCAAGATCTGGGGCTCTTTCCCTGTTGTTCAGGTTTCACTTGGAACCACAAAACCCAACCAAGTCTCACAGCAAAATGGGAGTTGTTGTCTCTCTTTTCTGTTGTGAGATTTCTTGCCCACATGAAAGAGAAGCAGCAAGATGCCAAAGTAAGTTCTTAAAGTTCAAAGAACATGAAACAGGGTAGCCAATATAACTATGTTGGTTTGGTTTGCATCCATGCAGGTTGGCTGTGTTTTTCCATGCTGCTTTTTTTTCTGCTCAGTGTGGATGATGCCATGGAAGTCCAGCTTTGCCCTCTGTCCTCTGTAGTAGCAATAGGAAGCAACTTGACAGTGGACTGAAGCAAAGTAAGTAGCAGGTGAGCCAAAAGATCTTAAGAAGACCTTGGGTAATTTAATGAGAATAGATTGAATACCCAAACTCTGATTCAGGGAGGCCTGTAGGTACAGAAGTTTGGAAACTGAGACAATGTGCTAAGGAATGATCACTGGTGCCATTCTGCTTGCACCCATACTTCTGTTGCTGGCTACTGGGGGAGACAGAGTACTCAGTGGATTTAGTCCAAATGAGAAATTACTCTCATGGGTTGATTTGGTGATGTTTGGATTCATAGCAACTTCAGTTTTCTGTGCCTGTTTGGCCTATGATATTTTGGAAGCTATCATGTTGTGATTAGGGTTACTAGTCTTTAGATGGGGGCACTGATTTTTATGCTAGGCACATCCTGCCACTATTTCAAGGTCTGAGGTTCTTAAAACATTTTTCTTGGTATCAAAGCCAGCATCAACACATAGTAAAATAGTAGTACAGTCTGAAAGCAAATAAAGAGAGACCAATGAAGTCTATGGATGAACTTATTTGGAGATGCTTTAGGGACTGAAGGGAAGTAAAAAGGTGCAAGGATGTGTTGGTTTTTGTAGAAACTGACTTCTCAAATTCAGTTGTAGTAACTCCTGGGAGTTACTCTGTGCCTTTTGCTCCCAGTTTCGTCCTCTTTGGACAGTCTTGGGTTATATTACATCTCTTTTCATAAGAGAAGATGACTGAAAGGAGATTGACATTTGGTTGTGGGTCCCAACCCACAAGATCACAAAAGAATTCAAAGGTTATTAATGAGTCATTATTGCTTTGGTTTTTTGTTTTTTGTTTTTTTTTTTTTTTTTAATATTAATTGGATAATCCTGGAGACAGTGCTTTGGGATGTTCAAGTTTGTTTTTGCCTTAATACTTTCCTCCTTGAAACAAATTTGGCTACAAGGGGAAGTGTCTCTGATTTCCAGACTGCACATAGAATTGAAAGGGATGGCAGGAACTGAGCACAGGAGTCTGAAACGAGTCTGAAGCACAGCATTAGGCCAGCTCATGTGAGCCAGTGACACGTGCTGATGAGTCCTTCCCTAGTCCTGCCTGGTCACGTGTATTTGTTTAATTTGGTTGGACTTTAGTTTTGTTGTTACAGCAGGCATGCTGACATCTGTCTGGTTTCTAATCACATAGTCAGAAATTCTGGCTGTAGAGTCATTGCTTGCTCAGGAGACAGAAAACATGAGAACATAGCACAGAAATTTATCTTTTCTGCATTAGATTAATAAAAATAAGCAAACCTCCACAGGAAATTCAAGGTTATCTTTTTTTTTTGTTTGACATCCTCTTTGGGATTTATTTATTCATCTGACACGTAGGTGAATTTTAGGAACCACATTGGCTTCTTTGCAAAACATGATCTATGATGAGGCCTGTTTACTATCTGGAGGATGACAGAAATGAATCTGAAGAGCTTTCACTCAAATTAGGGTTTTTTTTTCTATATTAGTTTTCAAAGTTCTCATGTTCATATGAACATGTATATGATGCACACTCCTGCTAGCAAATGGTGCTCTTGCCATACATGAGAAGGAAAATAATGTTCCAAAATAGCTCTTTATATGACTTACAATGTTCAGTTGTAATGCACATTTCAATCATGAAGAAATAAGGTCAAGTCTCATGTGTCTATAAAAAGATAATTTTCACATTTCAGATTTTAATGTTTTAATGTCTTGTCATAGGCTTACCAGTGAGTCCTAATTTCTGCATCTGAGGAAGGAGAGTTCCACCTTATGCAACTACAAAGACAAATTCAATTGCAGTTATAAAGTGACCTTGTTTCTGTTATGTCAGGTTGAGAATTCACAGTGTAATTTTTCCCCAGACAGGTGCTATTTTGCACATCCAATGCCAGTTTCTGCAGCTGTGATTCCTGATGTTTTTACTCTAGGCCTTTTATACCAGAAAACAGTAAAATGGCACTGATTTAAACCATGTGTTACAAAGGGCTCTAATGATTTGCAATCTGATCCTGGTGATCACAGAATCAAAGAATTGTTTAAGGACATGGAGCTGTTGGAACAAGTCCAGAGGAGGGCCACGAAGATGACTGGGGGACTGGAGCACTTCCCACACGAAGACAGGCTGAGAAAGTTGGGACTGATCAGCCTGGAGAAAAAAAGGCTGCGTGGAGACCTCCTAGCAGCCTTCCAGTATCTGAAGGGGACCTATAGGGATGCTGGGGAGGGACTCTTCATTACAGACTGTAGTGACAGGACAAGGGGTAATGGGTTCAAACTTAAACAGGAGAGGTTTAAATTGGATATAAGGAAGAAATGCTTTCCTGTGAGGGTGCTGATATGCTGGAATGGGTTGGCCAGGGAGGTTGTGAGTGCTCCATCCCTGGCGGTATTTAAGGCCAGGTTAGACAAAACCTTGTGTGGCATGGTTTAGTGTGAGGTGTCCCTGCTTATGTCAGGGGTGTTGGAACTTTGTGATCTTTAGGTCCTTTCCAACCCTAACTATTCTATGATTCTATGAGCCTATGATTTCGATTGGAAGCAATCTTAAAGCTCACACAGTTCCAATCCCCTGCCATGGGCAAGGATGCCTTCCACTACACCAGGTTGTTGCAAGCCCCATCCAACCTGGCCTTGAAAACTGCCAAGGATGGGGCAGTCACAGCTCCTCTAGGCACCCTGTGCCAGGGACTCACGACCCTCATAAGGAAGCACTTTTTCCTAATGTCTAATCTCAGTCTCCCCTCTCCCAATTTAAAGCAATTCCCCCTTGTTCTTTCACTACATATCCTTATAAAAATCTCTGTCAGCCCCTTTAGGCACTGGAAGCTGCTATAAGGTCTCCCTGGAACTTTCTCTTCTCTGGGCTGAATAGCCCCAACTTTCTCTTCCTGTTTCCTAAGGAGAGGTTCTCCTGCCCCCTGATCATCTTCTTGGCCTCCTCTGGACTTGTTCCAACAGCTCCATGTCCTTTTTATGTTGAGGACACCAGAACTGCACACAATACTCCAGGTGAGGTCTCACGAGAGCAGAGTAGAGGGGCAGGATCACCTCCTTCCACCTGCTGGTCACGCTCCTTTTGATGCAGCCCAGCACACAGTTGGCTTTCTGGGCTGCAAGCGCACACTGCAGCNAGCAGAGTAGAGGGGCAGGATCACCTCCTTCCACCTGCTGATCACACTCCTTTTGATGCAGCCCAGCACACAGTTGGCTTTCTGGGCTGCAAGCGCACACTGCAGCCAGCTCATGTTCATTTTCTCATTGACTAACACCCCCAAGTCCTTCTCCCCAGGGCTGCTCTGAATCTCTTCTCTGCCCAACCTGTAGCTGTGCCTGGGATTGCTCTGACCCAGGTGTAGGACCTTGCACTTGGCATGGTTGAGCTTCATGAGGTTGGCAGCAGCCCACCTCACCTGCATGTCAAGGTGCCTCTGGATGCCATTCCTTCCCTCCAGCGTATCCACCAAACCACAGAGCTTGGTGTCATCGGCAAACTTGCTGAGGGTGCACTCAATCCCACTGTCCATGTCAGCAACAACGACATTGAACAAGAGCAGTCCCAACACCAATCCCTGAAGGACATCACTCGTCACTGGCCTCCAGCCAGACATTGAGCCATTGACCACAACTCTCTCTGTGCTGCCATCCAGCCAATTCCTCATCTACCAGGGGCTTATCCAGCACACTTATGTCTTTCCAGCTGAGAGGCAAAGATGTCTGTAGTTTCCTGGGTATTCTATTTTATAGAATCATAGAATAGTTAGGGTTGGAAAGGACCTTAAGATCATCCATAAGCCATAAGTAGGGATACCTCACACTAAACGGTGCCACACAAGGCTTTGTCTAACCTGGCCTTAAATACCGCCAGGGATGGAGCACTCACAACCTCCCTGGGCAACCCATTCCAGTGCCTCACCACCCTAACAGGAAAAAATTTCTTCCTTATATCCAATCTAAACCTCTCCTGTTTAAGTTTGAACACGTTACCCCTTGTCCTGTCACTACAGTCTGTAATGAAGAGTCCCTCCCCAGCATCCCTATAGGTCCCCTTCAGATACTGGAAGGCTGCTAGGAGGTCTCCACGCAGCCTTTTTTTCTCCAGGCTGAACTGTCCCAACTTTCTCAGCCTATCTTCACATGGGAGGTGCTCCAGTCCCCTGATCATCTTCGTGGCCCTCCTCTGGACTTGTTCCGACTTGTTCCAACTTGTTCCATGTCCTTTTTAAGTTGAGGACACCAGAACAAATTTTTCCCTACTTGAAAACAGAAGTTACATTTCCCTTTTCCCAGTCACCAGGAACTTCACCTTACTGCCATGAACTGTGTCTTCTGCTGACTGTGAGCTGTTTGCTTGGCCCATCTAAAATGTCTCCCGGTCTTTTAGGCAATCTGTTTACACACGACTTATGCCCCCTCCTGCAGCTGAAACTCTTCCAAGTGCTTTCACGTTAGCATGACATGTAAGTGTATCATCTCATAAATCAGCAGCGTGATCTGAAAATGACTGAGCCAGAAGGAATCACACCAATTGCATACAAATAGTATGTTTTTTGGGAATTGCATGGTTGATGGAAATAAAATGGTCTTTAATGTGCATCTGATCCTGGCAAAGCTCATTGCTTGTTTGTTTTTTGCTGGTTTGAGCTAATGGGCTTAAACTCAGACTTTTTTATGTTATGCAATGAAGCAGTTAAAAAAGTATTAAACAAAGTGAAGATAGTTTAACTGTTTTGATATACTTTGCTTTTCCTCTAAATCAGTCAGAGTCCATTGCAATTTGTGCAAACAGGGTTATTAGGAAAAGTATGTGATGTCAAAGCAGAAGACAGAAGGATAGCATCAGGCAATTTTTTAAAATGCAACAATTGTGTTTGTGGAGAGGGAGCAAATGCATCTGAGAGCCTGTTGTGAGCTGTTGGAATGGACTAAGACTACTTCTATGTTTGCTAGATGTTGTTCAACCTCTGATTTTCCATAGCATTCTTATCAATTGCCTGGTTCAGTCTGTTTATGTGGTGTGTCAAAGTATGGTTTGATCCCCTTTGGCTCTGCACAAACCTCACAGCACTCACGACTGATCTAATGCTGGGGAACTGGTTGAGGACATGCAGGAGTCAGTGCTAGAAACAGGCTCTTTTCTGGATGTGGGACCTGAGTCCTGCTCTCCTGGAGACTGGTCCTCTGTAAAGAAGAACACTGACCTGGAAGCCTTTGGGCTCAGTAGTGAAAATGAAGCATTGGATACCGTGTTTTCTAAAGATTTACGTTGTTTTGTAAATACTGCTTGTGCTCATCTCTTATTTTGCCATGGTTCTCATGCAGAGTGCTTATCCTGGTTTAAAGCTTCCACTCTGCTGTGTCTCTACAGTCTCATGGGTTTTTTGCTGTTTTAACACTCTTCTCAGCATGTCTTTGCTATATTTGAATTTCAGTGTTCTGTATCTGAGGCCTTAAATTGTCAGCAGTATCTTCTGCCACTATTAGATGGCCCTTACTGCACAACAGTACACTGGAAATGATCTTAAAGCCTAATTCCAGGTGAACTGACTATGAGTTTCAGGTTTTTGGTAGATGTATCAGGGTGTCAGAATTCCTTGGCACACTTTTATTTGCCAAAAGTTGTTGATCGTGTCCATGAGGAAAAGATGAAGTTCGTAATTTGGAGATGATGAACTGCTTGGTTCATCATATGTGCTTCTAATACCCTCCTAAGGTGGAAAGAAAGGTGTGGGAATGCACTCTTCTGTGGATGCTTAGCATTTTCTGTGTATTTATCAGCACACAACTACACAGCTCTTTAATTAAATCAGATAACAACTAATAGCCCACAGTAGTTATTTTTCTTATCTATCATCCCCTAGGACACCCTTTAATGAATATAACAGCAAGTTTTGAAGCTGCTGGAGCAGTCCTGTCTCCTAGTTGGCACGACATCACCAGCCATACTGCACTGCATGGCTGCTGTATTCTCAGACAAGGGTGCCTGGTATCAGTTTAGTCCCCATCAGATTGCAAAGCTTCCTCCTAACCATTGTGTGCTGTCATAATATTTTGGCAGGTACCTGCAAGCTCCTACCTGAGCCTCTGCGGACTGCCTGGGATGCCTTCTGACTCTGGGCATTTTTGGTGCCCACCAGGAAGGGACTCTCAGAGCTGCTTCAGTCATTGCTGTAGCTTTTGTGGCATCAGCCATAGGAAAATGAGCATTTTCAATGTGAGCAGCTCTTATTCACCTTCACTACTGTGTGCTACTTTTGGGATGCTTGTGTCATTAACTATTATGCTAAAAAACATCTAACCCCTGTGACAGTACTATAGGTGACTTGGCAGCAAATGCACAAATTTGTTTATGTGTTCCCCTCACTTTCTGTTTCACATTTGAAAATGTGTCAGTCCTCCATGTGAGAGGACTGTCTCGCCTGTGCCACACACCAGGAGAGGCGTGTGGCGCACCACTTTCCCTTGGGCAAAGCCAGTCAATTCAGCATATGACAGTCTTGGTGGACAGGAGTGCAGGAAGCCTCTCTGGTGCTGCCTGACCTGTGTCCACTTCCTACAGTAATTCCCCTTTCCACAACACAGCATGATTTCCAGCTGCTGAACCTGTAACCAGGTTCTGAAGTACTCAGTCTTTGACCTACCCAGGGCCATTGCTTTAAATAGTGGATCTCTGGAGTCCATGCCCACAATAACCTCTGCCTATGATGCTTATTTGCTTTATAGACTCACTTTTTAAAAGAGAAGGAAATCTCACTGGGGTAAAATCCAAGCTATATTTATAAAATCCATGAACTAATAATAAATAGAAGTGTTGACATCACTTGCTGTGGCTTCTTGGATAGCTGAGCTTGCCCTTGCAATGGCATAATCAGTTTCTCCTCCATAGCAAAGGACAGTCAGTCAGGCCTTGACCTGTTTTAATGAGAACTGGCATTTGCCTAAAATGTGGGAACGAACAGAAGAGACTAAGGGAGTGGGCAAAGGCACAAGGGGCAGGTAGGGAGAGAGAGGTAAAAGCTGGAAAAATGCCCTCTAAGAAGGGGAGTCAGGATTATGTTGTACAAAGCCTGTATCCTCCTTCAGCAGCAAAAATTATATTATTTATTAAGGCTGTTTAATGCTTTCCTTCAGAAGATGTTTTGGTTTCTTATTACTTTGACAGACTAGAAATGCACTGGCTGAAATTATGGGTGCCAGGAATTTGTCTCAAGCTGACTTTTGTATATGTTTATTTTTGGAAAAGGGTTGTTGGGGCATGGAGAATTTTTTGCCCGTGGCTGTCTGTGAGCTGCAGGCAGGGAATGCCAGATGCAAAGAGAGCTGGGGACAGCAAACCCATCTAGTGAGAGCTTGGGATAGGAAATAAAATACCCTGGTGATCAGCAGAGAGAAGTAAAACAGTGGCTATAAAATGGTGCTACAGGAGAAGATTTAGTTGGGGCAAGAGTGTGTTGTGTGTGGTGGAGAAGAGGGTGTCATAGCTGGACAGTGTCAGGCAGAAGGGTCCAAGATATTCCTGGGGAGCCTAGGAAGTGACAGTGTGGATGAGGAAAGCCACAGCAGAGCTTAGTGAGAGAGTAACAATTATGCTCTTTGAGAGCAGTTTGAATAGTGGGCAGTAAATAAGACATGAGCAGATGTCCTCCATGGGGAGAATCAGAAATACTGATCAAGCAAAAATAGTAGTAGGGAAGGGGCTGGTTTAACAGCAGTGCCCAGTAAGAAAGTTCTGGGTAAAAACATCAAAATTGTCCAGACTGCTCTTCCTCCTTCCCCACTTTCATTTAGGGACAAAACCTGTATTATTTATTTTTATATGCCAGACAGTTTTTCACCATAAATATTTAGTTCGTATGAAATAATTTATAAAATTAAAAGGGCAAAATCAGAACAAATGTTCTGAAAATGTTAAAATAACCCAATTGCTAAGGCAAGAGTAATTTTCAGAATGTGATCTTTGTACTTAAAATTGAGCTGAGAAGCAATTCCAAAACATTAGACTTGTCTCGGAAAAAATGTTTGTGCCCTACCTACACTGCAAATGTGCCTCTAATTCTAGTGTTTCTTACCTTGCACATACTGTTTTTTCAGCCTTAATAACAGTTTTCTGCCACAGTTTGAGCATGAGCTGGAAACATTCTGCTCAGGTGGTGGCCTGGGGACTGTAATTCTGGCTGTGCTGAAATTGCAGGCAGCTCCTTGCAGGCTTTGTTCTCCTTTTCTCTGCTCATTGCTGTGCTTGGCTGCCTTGAGCTTTTCACAGTAAAGGCCTGCTCTACATCTTTTGTCAATGGAGGAGAGAAACAGAATGGGAATAAGGAGTAGTGGAAAACACTGTGTGTTAACCTCTCATCCAGGCAGATGGTAGATAAAAAAGACTTGGCCCTGATGCTTGGCTTGCAAGTTCTTCCTTGGAAGGGGCAGAGGGACCTGTGAGACTTCCATGTGGTGCTTGCAGCCCAAGATGGATGGGCAGGAGACTATTCAGGTATACCTAAGGACTTTGGTGTTGCCAGCATTGCTTTACAGTAATAACTGGTAGCAAAAGCAGTTTCAGCTGAGCAGAGGCCAATAATTGTATACAGCCCAATGTTCAACTTGCATTGCTTCTTTTCATGAAGTGCCTTCCCAGGCCTCCAAACTATTCCCCTTTATTGATAAGGTCTAAAACAATAGGCCTGTGGCTTCTTATATAAGCCTATGTTTATATATGTTCTCCTGAGAGGACCTACTCTTGATCTATTTAATTAAGTGGTAAGAACCCAAAATAAAGGTTAACAGGTCTGAAGGATACATCAGCTCTTCAGGTGTAACTAGCAAATATTTGCTCTCAGAAACTGTGGTTGTTTCTGGTTTAGGTAATGTTTTAGTGTATATGCTTTCATCTGCTGGGCTGCAGTCCCAGGAAGCTGACTGGCCATGAAATTTTTAATCCTTATATATAATAATTGATTTTTGCTTACCTGTGATGCACTGTTTACTTGCTTGAAGTTTCACTTGTCTTGTGCCAGTGCTGTATAGCTGCTTGTATATAATATGCATAGAAATCACCACACCTTGTTTATAGTCATGCTTGTAGTTATGCACAACAGCTGCTTAACCTCATACAGTAACACTAAATTTCAAATTAGCACGTGAAAGGAAGAAAAGTGATGTAATTTCAGGAATATTTCTAAGGCAGGATATGATAAATTTGTATCTTGTGTCTTTCTAATGCCTCTTGGGAAGTAAGTTTTAGTTAAGAAAAGGATTCTGTTTGCTTTGTGGTCTTTCAGTTAAATGGAGCACATCTAGGCTAAAGCTGCTAAGATGCTATAAACCCAAACCATAAACAATCAACTTTTATGGAGTCACTTTTCAAGCTAGGGCCACATCTCTGAGGAAAGTCTGTTGAAATTCATATTTACTCAATCCATCTGGCAGTGCTGCCATGTGTTGTAGTAACTTTCATTTGACTTTGTTGTGAAATATTTACTTTATTCTTTTTCTCCTTCTTTCCACACATTCCTTCCTAACTCCTGCTCCCCCACCCCAGCCTCAGAACAAGGAAATTAACCAGTCTCCATCACAAGTGCTCTGGAACAAATGGGAAAGACACATTTTAATTTGTGAGGAGACAAGATTGCTGATGATGCTTGGCTTCGATTTTGCAAGTGCAGATGAATGTGGTTGGTTTCCAGGGCTTTTAGTATGTATGAAGTTGAAAGAGCTACTCATGTGGGTAAAATTAAATGCATACCTCAGTTTACAGAATTGAGGCTATGCTATCAGACATTAGGATGTTTGTTTGCTTTCAACAATTAATTAAAAATGATGGAAAACTGCTTTTAATGTACCATTAGGCAGAAAGGCATTAGAATTGGTAATCTATAAAAGGCATTTAGGTCACGGATAATTTCCAAACTGAAATTAATTCTGCAGCATTTTAATGACTGTGTTCCTGGTGTGCATTCTGGCAATTCCACTCATTCTATCAGGCTGTTCTTGTTTCCATGTCTTGCTGCTGCTGTTTCTGAAAAAGACTTTCAGGGCAATTTCAAGTGATGTCAATGTGGACAGAGCTCTACCAACATGCACTGTAGGTTACTAAGGTAACAGATGGCAAATGTACTTAATTTCCAATAATGGAATAAGAAGCATGAGAACAAATAATTCCTACTCAGTAGCTTTGCATTTAACAAATACTCTATTATCCTTTCATGGTAAAGATTTCTCTTTAACCAAGGCAGCTGGTTAAAGCCAGAGGAGGCATGTAAGATTAAAAGATGTTATTCCACTGGGCTACTACAGAGGGGGAAAAACTCAGAATGCTTCCAGACTGTACACAATAACAACTGAATGCACTGGACTGTAAACTAGAGAAGGTACCATCGTAGCATATGGCTCAGATGAGAGCTCAGCTACAGCAGTTTCTTATGTATTGTTGCATAGCTTCCACATCAGTCTGTAACACAATGGCAAGAACTGATGCACACACACTGTTGAATAATGTCACTGACATATATGTCACTTACATATATGCAGTTGCTAAGACACTGTCCATTATATTTGAGAGATCATGGCAATCAGGTGAAGTTCCCGATGACTGGAAAAAGAGAAATATAACCCCCATTTTCAAGAAGGGGAAAAATGGATGATCCAGGGAATTACAGACCAGTCAGTCTCACCTCTGTGCCTGGTAAAATCTTGGAGCAAATTCTCCTGGAAGGCATGCTAAGGCACATGAAAAACAAGGAGGTGCTTGGTGACAGCCAGCATGGCTTCACTAGGGGGAAATCCTGCCTGACCAATTTGGTGGCCTTCTACAACGGGGCTGCAGAACTGATGGACAGGGGTAGAGCAGTTGAGGTCACCTACCTGGACTTGTGCAAAGCGTTCAATACTGTCCCACACGACATCCTTGTCTCTAAATTGGAGAGACATCAGTTTGATAGGTGGAGCACTTGGTAAATGAAGAACTGGCTGGATGGCTGCACAGAGAGAGTTGTGGTCAATGGCTCAATATCCAGCTGAAGACCAGTGACGAGTAGTGTCCCTCAGGGATTGGTGTTGAGACTGGTCTTGTTCAACATCTTTGTTGCTGACATGGACAGTGGGATTGAGTGCGCCCTCAGCAAGTTTGCTGATGACACCAAGCTGTGTGGTTCGGTGGATACGCTGGAGGGAAGGAATGCCATCCAATGGGACCTTGACACGCTTGTGAGGTGGGCTGATGCCAACCTCATGAAGTTCAACCATGCCAAGTGCAAGGTCATACATGTGGGTCGCAGCAATCCCAGGCCCAGCTACAGGTTGGGCAAAGAGGAGATTGAGAGCAGCCCTGGGTAGAAGGACTTGGGGGTGGTGGTTGATGGGAAAATGAGCATAAGCCAACTGCAGTGTGTGCTTGCAGCCCAGAAAGCCAACCGTGTGCTGGGCTGCATCAAAAGGAGTGTGACCATCAGGTGGAAGGAGGTGATCCTGCCCCTCTACTCTGCTCTCGTGAGACCTCAC
>NDXB01016620.1:40139-65032 GCA_002631895.1 Agapornis roseicollis
CTGTTTTTTTTTTTTTTTTTTTTTTTTTTTTTTTTGATGTCATCAGTACCCAAAAATCTGGTAAAAAAGGTATGTAAGTAAAACATAAGCTGCTTGTATCATCTCACTGCAATCAACACAATAATAGAAAAAAGAAGTTTTCGAAAATTTTGCTCATCAAAAAGTGTCACATTATATCAAAATCCTGCATAGTCTGTAAGATTTATTTTAACTCATTCCAGATTTATGCTGCCCCTTAATATTTTTTCATGAAAAATTACACTGAAAACTCTCCATCTGGAAGTGTTTGATCAGGACGAACACCTATCTATGTCCATACTAACATTTCTGGATGTGTTTTGAACTGTCAGCTAAGAGATGATTTCATGTATTGTCACAATTTTCACTGTGGTAGGCGAAAATCATCAGCTGTTATGTAGAAACACCATTATCACATCTAATTTCAGCTTTTGGAGGCACAGCAGGTACTTCATTTTCTCACTTCTGAAATTTAAAGTGACAATGCTAGATGGATACAGCTTTCGTGTTAGAGGGGGATCAAAGCAAAAGAAACATAAAAATCTGGACCTCTACTGCTCAATGGCAGAAGTTAGCATCCAAGTGCCTGCCAAGGAGATATGGGCTAGCTTAGACACTTCCACCAGTAGAACATTATACCAGTAGGGGATATTTAGAATCATAGAATAGTTAGGGTTGGAAAGGACCTTAAAATCATCTAGTTCCCACCCCCCTGCCATAAGCAGGAACACCCCATACTAAACCATGACATCCAAGGCTTCGTCCAACATGGCCTTAAACATTGACAGGGATGGAGCACTCGCAACTTCCATGGGCAACTGATTCCAGTGCCTCACCACTCTAACAGGAAAGAATTACTTCCTTATATCCAATCTAAACCTCCCCTGTTTAAGTTTTAACCTGTTATCCCTTGTCCTGACTTGGGCAACTGATTCCAGTGCCTCACCACTCTAACAGGAAAGAATTTCTTCCTTATATCCAATCTAAACCTCCCCTGTTTAAGTTTTAACCTGTTATCCCTTGTCCTGACACTACAGTCCCTAATGAAGAGTCCCTCCCCAGCATCCCTATAGAGCCCCTTCAGATCCTGGAAGGCTGCTATGAGGTCTCCATGCAGCCTTCTCTTCTCCAGGCTAAACAGCCCCAACTTTCTCAGCCTGTATGAGAGATGCTCCAGTCCCCTGATCATCTTTGTGGCCCTCCTCTGGACTTGTTCCAACAGCTCCATGTCCTTTTTATGTTGAGGACACCAGAACTGCACACAATACTCCAGGTGAGGTCTCACGAGAGCAGAGTAGAGGGGCAGGATCACCTACTTTGACCTGCTGGTCACGCTCCTTTGGATGCAGCCCAGGATACCGCTGCTTTCTGGGCTGCAAAAGCACACTGAAGCCGGCTCATATTCATGTTCTCATCGACCACCACCCCCAAGTCCTTCTCTGCAGGGCTGCTCTGAATCTCCTCTTTACCCAACCTGTAGCTATGCCTGGGATTGCTCCGACCTAGGTGTAGGACCTTGCACTTGTCATGGCTAAACTTCATGAGGTTGGCATCAGCCCACCTCACAAGTGTGTCAAGGTTCCTCTGGATGCATTCCTTCCCTCCAGTGCATTCACTGAACCACACAGCTTGGTGTCATCAGCAAACTTGCTGAGGGTGCACTCTAGGTCTTTTCTAGTCCAAATCACTTTGACAGAGAAGAGTTAAGGAGGAAAAAGGCATGCAGTTATATCAAATTTATTGTCAGGACTGAGAGACCGGATTACTTAGGTGCTTGGTCACTGGAGGTGATGACCTCTTCAGGGCTGAGGTTCAGGCCCAGCAGGATATAGGTCTGGGAAACAGTTATTCTGTGCTTGTTGCAGTGTAAGAACAGAAAATACTTGGAAAATTCCTCACTTACTCGGATGCATTTTTTTAGTAGTATTCAGAAGATCAAAGTCAAAACCTGGAACTACTGTGTAGTCAGAGTATTTCAAGCAAGACAGGCTATATGTTCCACTTTCCAAAACGTATTCTTAATAAAGAAAATTTGTAGCGGAAATAAACTCATTACTTATTCTTTACCCAGAAGGAACTACTAAGAGTTGAATTTCTGCAGAAATCATGGAATTAAACTATTTTCTGAAGTTTCTTGGAGGCCACAGGGAAATTATTATTTTTCTAAGGAGAATACTGAAAATAAGAATAGCAAATAAAATTAATAGTTACGTGCAAGTTGATCAAATTGGGTAGCTGGTGGTTGTACATGGGAAGACAGGCAAAGACTTACAATTACCTTTGAATTGTTTATGATTTGCATGATTTTGAACAAACAGAACACTGTAAGAAAGAACATACCATGAAAGAATGTTGTTAGTACTGGAGACTGGAAGGAATTCTGCAGAGTCCTAGGGGCCAAGGACATGCTATTCAAGCAAGAAGTATGAAATGGGAATTGACAGACAGTATGCCCCTTGGTTTTAGAAGGACAATTTTCTGTCTGTCAGGAGTTTCAATTTTTAATTTTTAAATTGTTAATACCTCAATTACTGAAAAAAAATATTCCACCAGT
This sequence comes from Agapornis roseicollis, assembly GCA_002631895.1. NCBI lineage: Eukaryota > Metazoa > Chordata > Aves > Psittaciformes > Psittacidae > Agapornis > Agapornis roseicollis. The sequence goes on from NDXB01016620.1 coordinate 42,712, forward strand.
TCAGTGGGGTCAAATATTTAGCAATGTTAGAGAAATGAGTATCACGATGGTGCAGGAAAAATTGCAATCAAGTGTGCCTCCTTCCCAGAGTCCCTACAGATTTTCCTCCTATCAGAAAATTTAGGTTTAGGATAGCTCACAGCACTGTAGCCTGCATTACCTCTCCATGTTAAGGCTTAGAGTGAAACCAGGACTGCAGGGGAGAGCAGTGCTCTTCTTGCCTGCCCCCAAAACTCTCTCCTTCCTTCCATCCTTAGGTCACAAATACCAAACTGAATTCTTTCAGGTTAAGAGTGAAGGAGTATATGTTGTGGTACTCATCCTTCCATGTGGGTGGGAAGACGGTTTGAGACAGCAAAAAGACAAAGAAAACATGGCAAACCATTTATATAATTACTTGTTTTGATAGATTGTGTAATTAATAATTTGGTAGGTGGAATGTAATGGTTAGCCAGACAAAAAGCACTAATGCTTTGGAAGAAACTATACATCCAAAATGAAAAGTGCATTTCATCTTAGGGCCAGTTCAAGACTGCTTAATGTCATAAATGAAGATTAGTTTTTTGGTTTTGGCTTAAAGTGCAGCTGTTGTAAAACCACAGTCATGGTTTAACCCCAGCCGGCAACTAAGCACCACACAACTGGTAGAATGGAGGAGAGAATCAGAAGCAGGAAAATGAGAAAAATTATGGGTTGAGGTAAGGACAGTTTAATAAGTAAAACAAAAGCCACATGCACAAGCAAAGCAAACCAAGGAATTCATTCACCACTTCTCATGGTCAGGCAGGGGTTCAGCCATTAAAGGAGAGCAGGACTCCACCACCCATATTGGTTATTTGGGAAGACAAGTGCCATCACTCTGAACATCTTCCACTTCCTCCTTCTTCCCCCAGGTTTATATATGGAGCATGATGCCATATGGTCTGGAATATCCCGTTGGTCAGCTCAGGTCAGCTGTCCTGGCTGTTTCCTCTCCCAGCTTCTCATGCACCCCCAGCCTCCTCCCTAGTGGGGTGGTGTGAGGAGCAGAAAATCCTTGACCTTGTGTAAGTAAGTACTGCTCAGCAATAACGAAAACATCCTTGTGTTATCAACACTGTTTTCAGCACACATCCAAAACATGGCTCTTGAAAAACTGAAGGCAAGTGCAGTCAAACACAGCATTGTATAACAGATGAGCCTGGCTGGGGGAGGGCTGAGAAGTTCTTCAGTCCAATGCAGGAATGTGTTGGAGGAAACTCTTGCAGAGGTAGAAAGCTGCAAGTCAAGAATGTGCAAGAATAAATTGCCCAGAAGTCAAGAGAAACTGATGCAATTACAAGCTTCTTTGCTCCCTCTACTTTACTGTAAAAAAACCCAACAGGTTAATCAGTGAAAAATTTTGATTTTTTTTTCCAGGCCAAGAACGCCTGCACCCAGTGACCAGGGAAAAGAGCACAAACCAGAAATGAGGTGGACAGAAAACAATGTCTACTTAAACTGATTTATGTGGGTTTTTTTCTTTACAGTCTTGATTGGGACATCACAGGAACAGAAGACAAAAAAAGTGTTTAAAATAAATCTAATGGAAGAGGGGTTCTTAAATAAATCTAATGGGGCTGAAACACAGATAAGCTCAACTAAGAAAGTAAAAATAATTGAAGAGGAACAAGGAGATGTTTGGTTCATCTTCCCTACGAGCTTTATTGTTTACTCTTAGTCTGGAGAATGATGATCTTTTCTTGCACCATAGCAAGCAGCAGCCATCAATTTTTTTTGGACCACAGATTGTTCTGGGTGAAGCTCTCAGTAGCTTTTGCCAAAATGAAAGGTGGCTCTGTGTGGAGGAAAGACATCCAGAAGATTCCTCAGTAGCCTCAGGGTGTGGGCTGTCATGTAGGAAGCAGAGTTTTTTTACTCTCCAGCATGTTCTACTGATTGCATGTGGAGGAAGATCTTGAACAGGACTTAGATACTTCAGGAGACTAAATATAGTCTGCCACCACCACCTATGTTATTCCTTTCATCAAGCCTACAGGTTTTTAATTGCCCACCCTCAGGAAGTCTCTTAGTTCAAGACACTCATTTATATTTTTACTACCCTGTTGGCACGTCCCTTGTAACATGTTAAATAGTGCTTAAATATTGTTGCTGGCAAATAACTGGCATGCTTGGTATAGTAATAAGGCATACAGATTGTGGACAGGCTGTGTGACAACAGACATCTTGCGAGCAATCCAGAGGCCTTGGTGTAAGACAGCCTGCATGAGAACGGTCATGTAGTCGAGATAAACTGAAAGCTGTGGATGAGGGAGTACAGAAACACCAGCTGCAAGATTATAAGAGTAAGCAGAAGAGAAAAGGAGCTGAGAAATGCTGAAGGTCTAGTTCCCAGGATGATGTTATCCAATCATAGCATTGTTAAGGTTTAAGGTGCCCAATCAACAACTGCCAAATCAATGTAGCTGTGCTAAGAATCTCTATATAAGGTTAACACTTTGTCTAATAAAATGGCATTTGCTAAATCACATTGATCATCTCAGCATTGTCCGAAGGATAGAAGTGCTCACGCAACAGATTTAAACTCATGAAAACTATGATGTGGGTGATCTCACTTCATTACCTTTACTGAAGAGGAGTCTGGTCATACTCTGAGTGATAGTGATGCACTAGCACTATAAACTGGCATAACAGAAGGAGAAAATATTTTTCTTTTCCTATCACACAATTCATAAGATATGAAATGAATACTATGGTTGATGAGCAGCAGCAGGCAGTCGATTTGAAATGATACAGGATTTCACTGGAATTGCTGCATCTCATCTTCTCCAGGAACTGACATAAATTACTTGGATGAGCAAATGGTGTTCTGTCTTTATTTAAAACAGGGGAAAAAGAAGCTGTTGGAGTTGGCAGGCACTACAACTTCCATGTTAACAGGCTGCTTGCAGAAACTGTGCATTTTTGTCACTGAATATTTACATTTAAATTAAGTACTTTGGAAAGTTTTTTTGGCCTCATTTGTCCAAAATCTCCATCTTGGATAATTATTCTGACTTTTGTGAAATTAAGACAGTAACCTTCATGAATATAAAATCACGTGCACTCACCTTTTCAGTCTCTTAAAAAAAAATTTAGATCTGTTGTTCTAGAACCATGGTTACAATCACTGCATTGCATTTTCAACTAGATGAAAATGAAAAATGACCGCAAGGTCACATCATATAAAATCTGTTGCATGCACTTCACTAACTTTTCTTTGTAGGGGATCTTTTCTCAGGAAAATAAATACTTGGGGTTATTTTGTAGCCTCAGCACCTGATTTAAATGGGCAACTGGATGAAAACGGAAAGGCCTGTGAGAAGGACACAAAAGCTCCAGACTTAGACACCAAATAAGGCTCTGCACTGGTGTGGGCATGTGCAGTTCAGTGTCCCTTCCCGGACACAGCAACATATAAGCCCACAGCAGACACCTAACTTAAAATGTAAGTGATTAATTAGAAACAGGGAAAACAATTATCCAAATCATAGGAACTGAAATCTCAAATAATTTATTGTCTAAAACTTATAGGAGAATAAATTCAAAAGATGTTTCCTTGCTAAATGTCTGCCTCTAGAAACCATAAGGGGCTGTAAAAAGTATGGGCTGCTGCTATTGGAATAATCTGGTGACATGGCTGAAGGATAGCTGCATTAAAAAAACCTGCTGTCTAAATTTATCACCTTTAATATATGGCCAAAATTACACGTCTAAGCCTCTACATGGGAGATATATTTGTCATGAGTACCAGTCAGTTGACTGAAATTCCTCTGGCTAACTAACAGTTTTTGAAAGGTCATTGAAAAATCCTTCTATACAAGAGAAGGGCAGAGATACACATGCACATGCTTGTGTGCATGCATCTGAAGTTTTACCTTTTCAGAACTGTCACATCTCACACATTAACTTGCTGCCTTACTGCTGTTCTTAGCCTCCTAGTGCTATGCTGGCTGGCCAGGATTTTTCACCCACAAAATACCTGTGCTTTCCCTGTGGTAGGAAAGAGCCATAGGCTGCCCCTTTACTCTTCCCTGACACTTGAGGTCTTGGTTGTCAAAACTTTTCTTCTTCCATCCTCCATGCAATCCATTCCTCTTTCCCTGTGATAGCTTTGCTGTGACACCTGGAAAAATATTCCAGTGTTTTCTGCTCACATGGATACTATAGTTACCTACTTTATGCAGTATGTTGGTCTTCATTGTTTAATGCCTGTCTAAAGATGTCAATGTAAAATAAATTGTGAAATTAATCATTATAGTTTCCATTTCCACTTTCTTCAAACATCTTTCCACTCCTGACACTACAAAAGCATTCTCTTATACAGAAACTCAACATTTGAGCTGTTTTGAAATATCCAAAATTATTTCCAAGCTTCAAAGTTATATCTTTTATTTTAATGTTTTCATTGCATTTTTCACACAGTAGTGTAGAAATGGCAGTCTACACTAGTGCATGTTAATGCTGTTGAACTGTCCTACTTTCATAGAATCATAGAATCATAGAACAGTTTGGGTTGAAAAGGACCTTAAGAACCTCTAGTTCCAGCTCCCTGCCATGGGGAGGGGCATCTCACGCTAGACCATGTTGCCCCAGGCTCTGTCCGACCTGGCCTACAACATAAGTGGCTAAAGGGAACTGCAACCTCACTGAAATATTTTATTTTTTGGACCTAACACATCCATTTTGATCTCTTATATAATTAATTGTTCANAACAGTTTGGGTTGAAAAGGACCTTAAGAACCTCTAGTTCCAGCCCCCTGCCATGGGGAGGGGCATCTCACGCTAGACCATGTTGCCCAAGGCTCTGTCCGACCTGGCCTACAACATAAGTGGCTAAAGGGAACTGCAACCTCACTGAAATATTTTATTTTTTGGACCTAACACATCCATTTTGATCTCTTATATAATTAATTGTTCAGTTTTAATTGCAATGCAAAGAAATACTTTTGTTTCTTTTAAAGAAAGATACAAGAATAGAAAGGAGTACTTTGAATAATAAGTTACTATGACCTTTCACAAAGGACAGAAAAACAAATGCCATATTTAATTTTTTTTCAAGAAAAGTAAATTTGGGAATTCAGGCAAAACCAGTATGATTAGTTCAAAACATGTTTGGATGAAAAATTCCCAACCATCTCTGCATGGGAGTAAACACCTATTAGCACTGCAAACAGTTAGTCTTTGTGACTGTATTATAGCTGTTGCTACAAATCACATCACAGTGAGGTGTCTTCTTCTTTCAAAACTATTATTTCCCGGGTTTGCTGCTCTTGTATTACCCTTCTTTTTAAAGCACAGATAAAACACATTCCTGCAGAATGCCAGTTTATTATTGAATCTCCTGCAATTATTTCCTTAATTAAACCTAATTAAAAAAATTAAAAGATGTGAAGTGACAGAGAAGTGTGACTGTGGGTGAAGAAGAACCACTGCTCCACCCTTCCCCCATCCTGTTCTTCAAGTGCTGTGTTTTAAATGCTCTACCACAGCCAGGCTGGGCAGGATGTTTGGAATACCATTAGTCTTGCACTTGATGCAGATCTTCAGAGTCATCTGCAGCACACTTGGTGTCTGTGTGCTACTTTTGAATGTGATGCAATCATATTACCCAGGACATTTTAATTTACTTGATTTCCTCTATTTTTCCACCCTCAGTGAATACACCCATGTGAATTTTATGCATTCATACAATGTACATATAATCATGCATATATAGCGAGACACTCACATGCATGCCTGTGCAGACCCACATTCCTGTATCCCCCCGGCTCTGCTCCAATTATAAAATTATAATTGTATTTGCTGGCAGTGGGTGGTCTGCAGGATAAACATAGAATATATCTGCATATAAAGTGCCTTTGAGTCATTGATCTGCATGAGTCATTTAATCAAGAGGTATACCAGCAAGTGAGGAAAGGTAGGCTACATTTTAGAACAAACATATTTAATATATTTATATATCTATAAAATTCCACTCTGTAAGGAAAACGACAAGAGAAAAGCCCTTACATATGTACAGAAAATGATAAAGTTGTAAGCAATAATTAGCATAAATTTGTCCTCATTGCTTTTAAGGGAATTATAAAAATCCTGGTGGAAGGAAGAACTGTAAATATTACACCATGAGACTTTTAAAAGTCCGTGGATGCAAGGAATTGCAGAAGATTATAGCAAAGCATTGCTAACTGTGTTACTAACTGTAATGTTCACTCTCTGAATGAAAAAGTTGGGAGGGGGGAACAAGAGGCTAAAGAGTTAGCCCAAACAAAATGGCTAAACTCTTCTGTGGGGGGACATCTACAGGTGGGCCCATGCCTAGATCGGGACACAGTCTGGACCAAGGTCAGCAGGAGTGATGTAGGGGACAAGGTGCAAGCATGATCCCCTTCCCCAGTTCATCCCTCCCCAGTAACCAGAGGCAAAGGGAACAAGAGGGGTGCATCCTGGGAGAGAGCTGGGGACCTGTGATAGGAGGAGACAAGTGGGGACAAGATGCTACTGAGGGGAAAAGAGTGCAGAAATGAGAAGGGAAGCAAATGGGGAAAAGAGAGGAGCAGCATCACAGTATACAAGCCCTGAAACACCAAGAGAGGATTTGGTTAAGTGCCAGGGAAAACTGTTGGTGACTGGGAGGTGGGAAGATGTGCACAAAACAGGCACACAGGTTGTCCCTTGCCTTAGATTCTGTAAGTCTCTGGGTACTGGCTTCCCCCTTAGGGGGAAAAGGATGTGTTTCATACCACTACTTTAAATTATCTTTTATCATTATGTATAAAGAATATTTCAAGCCATTAATAAAAAGAAGTAGTCTGACACATTTGCTGCCCCTTGGAGAACTATGATGGAAAATCAACCTGAGATCTCCCAAGCCCTTGATTTTGTTCTCATCTTTCTTTTTTTGGTTTTAATTGCTCTTGGAAGGTTATGAGAAGTGACTGTATGGGAGCTGCTGGGAAGGAGGAGATTTACAAACATCTTGTGATGCAGCATGGGCAACTTCAGCATGGACATTTGAAGAACAAACATTTGAGCTGTAAATAACTAGAGCAGGCTCTGAGCACCTTCAGAGAGGTCAGAATGCTTGGAGGAAGGGAATGCAGCTGTCAGTTAATTGAATTACTGAAAGAAATCAGACTGTTGTACAATGGAAGGGAAATTTGAGCTGCTCCCATCTTCTGCTCTAATAATTGTTCAAGACCAAACCATTGCTGGAAAGAATGAGATGTGAAAAATGAGCTAGAAAACAGCACAATAATATTATACTGTCATTACAAGGATCAATTATAAGCTCCTCTTTGGAATATTTGGCTGACTTCTTATCATTCTATCTCAGAAAAGGATATGACAGCAATAAAAGAGGTTCACAAACAGACAAGTGGTGTTATTAGAATTACAGAATGGCTACTCCATGGAAGGAAATTGAAATATTGTTTCATTTAGAGAGAAAATGAATGAGAGGAGATATCCTATAAAGACACACTATAAAGTAAATGTAAAGGGGGGCAAATGTTTTATTGCTCTTACCCTGATCAGGAAAGCAACTAAGCAACTAAATCTAATTAAGCTAAAAGACAAATAAACTTTGCTAAAGTATCTAAAGATTGGTTCAGCTGTAGAACTCTCTATCAGCAGTTCAGCAAGATTTACATGACAATTTTCTTCCACCTAGTTTCCTTTAAATGCTTTAGAAATGTTTTTTTCTGTAATCAGTTGTACACATTCCCAGTTTCAGCTCCAGAGTGTCATAATATTTTGCTGTTTCATTTCTTTCACAGATTCCTAGTCTTTTACATGAAATAACTCACACTTTCTTGTTCCCATTCTTCCAGCTGCCCTCATTGGGGAATGAAACTTTTCATCCAAGTAGAGTACAAGAGTCAGGAAATGTTCATGATCACAGGAAAAATGCTTCATAACTTGTTTTGATGAGAAAGAAATAATGAATTTTAAAATATTAATGTTTGTATGTTGCATAGATGTCAGTATTTATTTTGAATTGATAAATGAAACAATTATTGCTTACCTTCCTCTCCCCTTCTCTTTTTCCTCTAGGGATTTTACTGTTAGAGGAGGCATTCCTGTGAATGAATCCCAAGAGACACTTCGCTTTCTGCTCATACCGCATTCTTGACTTTGCCTCACCGTTTGACTTGCAGAGGTAAATCTTTAAACGTGGGTAGTAGATGTATTGAAATGTTATAAGCAATCAAAATTTTTCTTTTGAAACTTCAATCTGTACACAGAGATCATTGATAACATTTTTGCAGCAATTTTTCTTTCATGTAAATGATCACATTTCATATGGAGATATATATAAGCCTTCCATACATGTCTTCACCAGATTTCTTTCTTTCTCTTAGTTTACTTGCTATGATATTGTTTATAAATTCTTAAAAAAATATTTCTACACCATCATAGAATCATAGAATTAACTAGGTTAGAAAAGACCATTAAGACAATCAAGTCCATCATTTGCTTGATCATATGATTTGAATAACTGAATCAAGTAATCTTCAGAATTCAGCAGAAGTTTAAATCCAACTTTATCAAGCTCTTAACAATTACATAGACCTCACTGTTAATTTATCCAGGGAGAACTTGATAGTTTATATCTTGGGTTGGATGTTTGAATGATCATGCTCAAGGATACTGGTTTGTTTTCTGCACCTAATAATTTTGCAGATTCCTCCCTCTGGCAAAATCAATTGGTGCAGCCAGTTCTGCTTTGTCCAGTGTGGTAGACAATCCTTGAAAAAGAGATGGTACAGCACCACCTGTGCTGATGTCCCTTCTCAGAGCAGACAGCAGGGACACTGTGTCCCACCTGGAGCTGCATGGGGCTCTGTAAGGGATGGTAGCTGAGCTCATGGAATGTGTGCTGCTTCTGTGCCCTAAAGCCAGCAGGTACACAGAATGGCAAATCCTCACATCTGGGGTTTTCTTATACGTGCAAACCCAAAGCCTATGACTTGGGTAGTAGCAGTGGTGTTTTATTCACTAAAGGTTCATGGATTGCTCCATATAGGAAGCAAACTTTTCATTCCTATACAAAGTTGAAAAGTCAGTGTTGCCTTGCCACTGACATTGTCCTTCAGTCCCTTTCTCTTTCGCTTTTAAACCTCTCTGTGCTTTCTTCCAGGATGTTTCTTATATGTCTCCTCTCTAATTGGTCCAAATGGGTCTCTGTCCTTTGAATCTCTCTTCAAGGGGGTTCAGGTGAAGTCTTTCTTCACATTATTTCCTACTGGTGACCTTGGACACCTCACCCACATGTTAGGTTTTCACAGTGCTTCCGTTAAATGAAGCCTGTCACCTAATCTCTGTTAGGAGCCAGCCAGAAGCTCACTTTAAAAGGAATACAACAATCTAGAAGGATACTTTTCTACTCAGATAACACTGCACTCTTAATCTTGTACTGACTGGGGATATGTGAAGTTCAGTTGGCTAAAGAGCTGCATTTAGCTAGGGCAGAACAAATGTCCTGCTTGCTTCATATGGCACTTTGACATGGAGGACTTTTTAGCTTTAGCTCAGCTAGAGAGTTTGGATAGGCAGAGTTGACACCTGTATAAAACCCAGGCTGTGGTGAATTCAATAAGCAATCTGTATGGCAATTGAAAGTTGATACACGCAGGGCACTGAGGCTTTCACATTCATGTTTTAGAAAAGTTTTCAAACTCTCTCTCTCACTGAAGCAGTAACTTTCTCCCTGGAGATTTAACTACATCTCCAGCTTTTCTTCTTTCTGTAGGCAACTCATGTAACACTACATTTAGTGAAAAACAGTCTCTCAGATTGCTCTTTCCACCACTTGCTTTGCAAAGAGCTGTAAATAAACCACACAAATGGTGAACAATGCACATGGGATTTGCTAATGGCTTTCATTGTAAGTATATGATCATCTGTCAGCAAGAAATATGAGGCTTTTTGGAACTAGAGCTTGATTTATTTCAAGATAGTCAATTATATAAACAAATAATTTGAAATATTGATCTTTCTTTCCTAGTAAAGTCAGATTTTCCACTACTTTCACTGAGAGTGCTAGAGAGGCTGAAGCAAGAAATAATGTTGGACACCCCCCCCCAAACTATCATGATTTCAAAGTGACTTCACTTTCACACACCTTACTTCTAGACACCAAAGGGAAAAGACAGTAAATAAGAAACATTTTTCTACAAAACAGTAAAGTAATCTAGGAGGGAATTTAGATTCCAAAGCAACCAGAATGTATCACTTTATTGATTTATGTATTCTGACTTAAGCTGAGTTTTAAACTAAGGGATTAGAACACTAGAAGTATTTCAGGCAGGGACAATATGACATGTATAAGAAAAACAACACCCTCATTTCAACCCTGGTAAGGCTCTTCATCATAACATGCACAACAGCTGCCTGGAGCCCAACTCAATTACAAGCTAAGAGCCGCTGCAGTTTTACTTGACAGTTGGTCTTTAATGAATGCAGTGAGTAAAGAAATGTACATGATACTGGTTTAAGTTTGCTGGAAATTTAAGCCACAAAAGGAAAAGCACAATAAATCTCTTTTCAATGATTCTGTGGGGAAAAAAAAAATCCTTTGTGCTTTCAAGCCCTGAGTACATCTTGATCTGTCCTGATTCTTTTTCATAACATTCAGTCTGTGTTTGCCTGAAAGACTTGATTCTCATTCCAAGTTCTCTAAATATTAGTTATAGTTTTTTGTTTCAGCCTATATTTCATAGAGTTAATAACCTGGGATCACTGATTCCTCTGCTCTAAGAGGCAAACCTGTGTTGAATTGCTCCCAGTACAATATTTTATTTTGAAAATCTGGACAGTTGTTACGGCTAAATAGGAAAAGAGGCCACACATACCAGGGCTGCTTCTAACAGCAGACAGTTGGACGCAACAGTAAAGCAAGTTCTTGCAATTTCTTTAACTTTTGAAACCCTTGTTCTGGAGGTGCTGAGCAATTTTCAGTCTAGTTACAGAAATGGTATGAAAATAAATTTCTAACAGCTCACAGCACTAACTCACTTTGGACTTATTCATGTAACTTTGGAGATGAATAGAAAAAGTAAAAATCAATTTAACTCACAAAACTGTTAGAAAATCCCAGAACACAATTAGATTGATTCATGTGAGGGGACATGAAAGACTGTGATTTAACTTGTTTAAATTTAATTAGAGATGGCACTAAACCCCATGAGTTCAGCTAACCATAGTGAATCCCTGAGAGTCCCTGAAGGGCTGTGAGATGAAAGAGGAAGTATGTGTGATACTTCTGCTATCTCTGTTTCTTTGCCAAAGGGCATATCATCCCTTATAAATAACATGAGAAGGGCACCAGCTTATTACAAGGTGGCATATAATAGTTTACCCCTATAGTACTCAAGTTGTGTTTTCTGCCCATGAAGGAAGAGTAGAGCAAGATTTTCTATTGACACACATGCTATGCAGTGGATATCCATCTGCAGTGTCAGTACTCTGAGATGGTTGGTGACAGCCCCTCAGTGCCCTGCTCATCACATGCAGCTCATTCAGGTGTGTTCATGAGGGTATCAAATTCTGAAAAATTTGTCATATAACAATTTGAACAACTTTGAGACCTTTTCATGCTTTGGATATGCACAATGAAAATGTATAGAGCATATATTATTGATATTTGCCTCAATCTGTTAAATTTGTTTTTATGTAATTTCAAATAAATATCTTTTTTTAAAAACAGCAAAAAGTCAAATGGATGTAGGAAACAATAAAAGTTTATTGCAAGCTATGAACCACAGCCACTCAGTCACCAACGAAGCAGATAATCAATTGAAAGTACAAAATTTTCATTGGTGATCTGTCACCGGTGAAAAGACTTTTCAGCACAAAATCCATTTGCACCGTTATTTTAAATGAATGATTAAAAAAACTTTTACAGTGTTTGTGGTCAACAACTGACTAGTGGTAGACACTTGAAAAATAACTTTCAACCACATATAAAACACTAGTCAAGAGAAGGCCTATCCCCACTTGATTCATACTCTGTATGTTCTCTGTACATTCTCTGTAAATTCTAGGACTTAAGTGTAGAAGCAGTGAAATGCATCACTTAAAAAAACCCCCACCTTAGTATTTAATCTTCCAGTTTATCTACATGTAGCCTGCTTAAATGTGAATGCCTCATTTACTGAATAATTTTTCAATAGTGTTTTGTCTTCAAAACATCATATAACAAAATGAATCTATCCCATTGCTCCTATGACTTCATTGCTACCTAGCTACAGGTATCCTGAGGCTTACCTTCTACATAAACTCTAAAATTCCATCCTTTTCCAACACCTCTATGGCTGAGCTGGGCTTAGTAATATTTCAAGTCCTCCTTTGGTAGTGCTGCCCTAAACAAAACACTAGTCTGTCTTACCCTTCTTACACAAGAGTATTTTGAATTTTCTGAACAGATGTCTTTGCTTCAACAAGTCTCAAGTATGATGTTATGATTCAGGCAGGGTAAAATCATGAAGCAGGGTTATGGACTCAACTCCTGCTTGCTGGAGTGAAGTGCTAGAAATGACTCTTCAACAATGTTATGTTTGAACATCTAAAAAAAATTCCTAAAAACTTCGACCAACGTAAGTTAAAAAAGCTCTGAAGTCTTTTAACAAAAATATCACTGTGATATTATTAAACCAGCCTTATACACATGTCCAAGACCTCTTCAGCCAGTGGATTAATTGTTGACATCTAATTTTCTTTGTTACAACATAATAGTTTTATATTCATCAAGCAGACCTTATCAAATATAAAAAGGAAGTAAAACCCAGGTGCTAGGAATTACAACATAGCCCAGATCCCACATGAAGGAAGGGCTTGTGGGTTTTCATAGAACAGAAACACAAGAGTTTTTAGAATAATTCATGGACTACTTTGAAGCGCTCAGGACAGACAACTCAAAGCCATTTTCCAGAATAGATTTGTTCCTTTTTTAATGAAAGATTGCATTTTTTTTTTTGAGCTCTCAAGGTGCAAATTTTGACAATCTGGTCCTTCCACCTGTCTATTCTATAAATTGTGCTTTGTGAAAATTTTAAAGCAACTGAAAGCCAACTTCCCAAGGCCAGGAAAAATGAGGAAAGTCTACTACTAAGCACTGATGTTACAAACATTCAGTGAATGCTCTGAGTCATGTTTTAAATTAATGCCAGTTTAATTAGAAACCAATAGTAAATATCAGGTGTGGGAAAACTGTGTAGGAACAGGTTGGCTATGCTCTCAGCTTTGACATAATTAAGCTGGTCAGAACAGTGATTTCTTGACCTTTTTGTCATGAAAATCTTTAAGATTTTTATGGTCAGATATTGTCTTGATCATAGTTTGGTCTTTAACACTGCTGAAATTCCATTGAGCCCATGAAGGGCTTTTGTCAGTATCCAAACCCCTTCTTTACCAGGTCAATATTAATTTTGTCTACAGACATAGATCTTAAGGTCCTTTCCAACGCTAACTATGCTATGATTCTATGATAAAGTAGTGATGTTATTTACTGCATAATTTATGATAGTGATGTGTAGACTTGTACCTGTTCTAACTTAATTTTATAAGAGCGTTTAATCTCATCTGACTAATATGTGAAATGTTCGATATGCCGAACTCTGAGAATTTGTCAATATTTTTTTCAATAAGATTTTTTCCTAGATAAAAGATTTACTTGAAAGACATTGTTATTTACAACCTTGATTAAGTGTCTCCTCCACAACAGACAACTACAAATACAACAGCAAATATAAAATGTACTATTTGCTAGGCTTATGCTGCATATGAATCAATGTTAATTGATTGTCTCCTGCCTCCTTCCTGTTACATAGTTGCTAGGTTTATTGCTAGACAGTAATGTGAACAATGAAGAAGCTGTGCATTAGTAGTGGGAAAATCAGTGCTGTTCAATCTCTTTCTGCACCTTCAGGAAGCATCTTTTCCCACTGAGCTGATGCCCTAAGGTATGTTAAACTTACTTCTGAAAATAACCTCCAAACCAAATATCTTAGGGATGGTACTATAGATATTATTGTATTCACAAATTTTAATTGTGGTTCTTGGTCTGAGAGGTCCCTGTAACTGACACTGCCTGGTGTGCCAAAAATGCCACATTATGAATGAAAGACATTGTCTCTGCCATCACCATGAGGATCTGCTCCCACAGCTGCTGGTTTGATGTACCATGTGGCTGAGGAATGAGTCTCAGCTGCAGAATCCTAAAGCATGTATTTAGTAATGCTAGAAACTAAAGGTACAGTGATGAAGGAAGCTTTTAGGAGGCCACCCACCAACTCATTTTCCCTACTTAAATGACTGACAAGGTTAAAGCAGTGACATTCTTTGTGTACAGAACAGCTGCAGTGTCCTTCACACTGATAACAACATCATCCCTCCCACCCCCCTGTTCATCCATTCCTTCAAATGGCAACTGTGGGTGGTTAAAATCAAGCTACAGCAAGTGTACAGGTTTCAGAGGAAAAGTGAATTCTCCTATTTCATAACTTCCATGTTGACTTCAACTGAGAGATCTTATTCTTACTTATGGTCTTGTAATAAGACTATGGCAGCAACTGCTTCCCCTGGGTGTGGGAAGCAGTCAGGAATATAGATCTCAGCAAGAAACATGATGTTTGAGACACTGGGAATATCCAGATAAACCCTTAGACTGTGATTCCTAATCATAAACCTAATCTGGGAAAACATAACAGGACTGGCACTGTAGTGATGATTAGACAGTCATGGCTAGGTTCTTATTGTCCCTCAAATCCAGTTCTTTTTTTCCTAGAACAAAACCATAACATTTAGCAAAATATTTGGGAGCTCAGAGCACAATGACTTCCCAGCCTTCTCCCAAGCCCTTTCCAAACCTAGTGTTGGGTCAGCTACCCATGCTCAAGGGGCAGTTTCCAGCATAGTATTCACCATGCATGGCTCTTCTCAGGCCACTTCCGCCAGTCTTTAGGATTTGTGCAAAAATGAAACACAGTCTGGTATTCATGGAGACAGCCAGAATGGAAGATCAGTCAGTGATAAATGTGAACTTCTACATCCAGGACAATTTGGACATTTCACTATCCTTCATCTTTCTCCTTGCTGCATCTGACAAAGATTTGTGTTCTGGTTAAGTAGTGTACATGCTGAATTTTGTGGAAATCTTCTGGCTTGGACCTCCACTAGTTGCTAAGTTGTATGCTTTTGCAGGTAAACAGAAAGCAGATCTTCTACATAGTTGCCAATAAAATAGGGGAAAGAAAGTACTGCAACTAAGCTATGACAGAGAAAGATCGTTAAGAGATCACTTTAAAATCAAAACATTCTATTGTGTGATTTCTGACACCTACTCAGTTTGATTACCCCATATTCAGGCACATACGCTTGCCAGACAGGAAACTGGAAAAAGGAATTATTTGTGTGGAAATACAAAAAAATTTTGCTCAATTTATTCTGCATGATTTTTTCCTTTTATTCTTTACTATATATTATTTTACATCAATCACCAGTCAAGCCACTCTAGTTACAACCACTGAAGGAGTACCTTGTGTGTTTATTATTTATGTTCCCATAATTGTGTTAGTGAGAAAGCATAATGAAAAAATGACCTGTGACATAGACTAATGAAATGGAAAGCAAAATGAGCAATGTTCAATGCAGTACTTGGAGTAAAATACTTAAAACTCAAAAACTAATGAATAAAGAGATATCAGAAAAGATGTTGACACCAAAAACCCTACAAATAGGATAGGAAAAACTGGACATACTTGGCATTATAAAGTTTGTGTGATATTGAGTAGGTCTATAACACTTTATCAGTTTCAAGACAGCAGATAAAAGATCAGTGTTGGGTCACATCCCATCACAGCACAGGACTGATTGAAGAGTCATTATTAGGTCTGAGAATAAGGCTCTTGGAAAAAAGTAACACTCAGACAACAGGGACCACCTGACTGCTGCCTTATCTGAGGATAATTCTGCCCTCCATTGTTGCAATGAGAACAAAGACTGACAGATACAGGGAAGAAAGAACAGTATCAAGGTGTAAAACTTAGGAATTATAAAACAAATAAGAACAAAACAAAACAACAAAAAACCCAAAAGACAATTACCATGGTAAAAGCTGTAATTTAAGACTTGTTTTTATATCACCCAAGTGAATATATGTCTTTAGACCTGAATTACAGAGATGAGAGAACTGCAGTGACACTGCAGCATGTGAGGAAGAACAGCGTCTATTCCTGATTAGCATCTCAGCATCTTCACTGTCCTACTTTATTGTTGTGTCTGCAAACAAATGACTCACAGAAAAATCTCAGACAAGTATGTTGCTTTATTACAAACTCATTCCTTTCTTCCCTTTCTGTGTCCTTCCTTCTGCCCTCCTCCTTAGAAAATGCAGGACTTCTGCTCCAAATGACACTCAGTTTTGATATTTTGTAACATTCAACTGCAACTTTAAGAAAGCAAAACCATTTGTGTTTTCAAGTGGATCACAAAGGAGAGGTCTCTGGCAGGTATTATTATCTTTAACCTTGTATACTAAACTGAAAGCTGAAAGAAAAGGGAAGCTTTGTTTTCAAGCAACTTTTTCTTACTAGTCTGTCTTCCTTCCAGAACACATGTATGATGCAGGGTGCATACACACACGCTATGGGAGGTGACAGCAATCATCATTTTGTCCTGGGAATCAGCAGTATAAAAAACATGAAATATATTAAATACATTAGGGCTCCAAGGCATACTTTCTAATTTAGAAAGAACTGAATGCCAGTTAAATGGAAGTGCAGCTATTGCTTAGTTTTTTTCAACTTGCTAATGGCCTCACAAAAAATTGTTGCAGCCCTTGTTGGCTTAAAGATTGGATCAAGAATGAAAACCCCACAATGTTACCATGACCTTTAGCAGGTGCAACTGCTGAATTTCTCATCAATAATGTATCCAGGACGAAAAAAAAAAAGAAATCAATTTACATAAAATACAGAAATGTAAATGTATATAAAAAGTAAAAATTTCAGTGAAAAGGCCAACATGACCAGTTATGGGATTGGTTTTGGTATGATATGTCACATAACAAACTTGTTCCCCAATGATAAATGGCTACCATTAGCATACAAAATGACTGTAACACAGTCCTTTACAGTTCGCTATAGAACAATTCTGACACTTTTAGATACAGATGTTGACGAAAATTCAGATTCCCGGTGTTTTGTTTCCTATTTTCAAGACTCTATCCTAAACATAATTGGAAAGAACTTGATCCCATGTACACAGCTAGAACAGTGGTGGTGGTTTTAACCCCAGTAGGCAGCTCAGCCCCACAAAGCTGCTTGCTCTCTCCCACACCCAACAGCAGACCCTGCCAGCCAGCCTCCCCTCCCAGTTTTATTCCTGACCATGATGTGATATGGTCTGGGGTATCTCTTTTGCCAGCTGGGGTCAACTGTCCTGGCTGCGTCCCCTCCCAACTTCTTGTGCAGTATGAGAAACAGAAATAAAAGACCTTGGCACCATGTAAGCACTGCTCAACTGTAAAGGAAACATCTCTGTGTTATCAACACTGGTTTGGTCACAAATCCAGAAGAGTGTCACATGAGCTACTATGAAGAAAATTAATTCTATCCCAGCAAAACCAGTACATATATATATGTACATATATACATGCATACAGATATACAGGCTGCCTGTGTCATAAGAGGCTCCAATAAATCCCTGCTTATAATCTACTAGGCTTTAAGTTTTTTTTTTTCCCTAAAACCAGTTGTCCCAATTTTCTCTTTACTTGAAAAATCCTGTTTAGAAGTAACTTTACAGAAGACCATAATACAGAATTGAAAGAAAGTTGATGTATGATCAGTTTGGGTTTATTTGCTTCTCTGACGATAAATAAAAATTAATATCTAACAAAGGTATAGCTCTAATCTTTTTCCTGTGAAAAGAGGAGTTGGCATCCACCTTACACCCCAAGGACAGCAGCAGCAATAGAGGAAAATACAAGCATGGGCAGAGAGATCTAAGAGACAGCATGTGTCTAATTTTGCATGACAACTTGCCTGACTGTTATGACTTCCATTCATCTGGGGCTCCATTTTGTAACCTTAATTGATGGGAAACTCCATTTTTAAATGTGAAAGCTTCTTTGGTTACTAAGCTCCACATGCGGGAGTGAGGAAGCTTGTGTTGCCTTTGAGGGAGGCATCCAGTAAAGCTGCCTCTGAAAGGACTGGTATCCCAGCCACAGAGGGGATTCCAGTCTGGGACAGGGTATTCACTGTCTGAATTAGAGCTGGAAAAATGTCCCCCTTTATTTGCCTTTTAGTATTAGCAAAAGAAAAAAGCAAAGCAACATAAAGGCAATCTGCTATTTTTCACTGAACTGATTTCCCCTAGGACGGGTGTGGAATAACCCCTGGAAGAGGCACATGCAAAATATATGTATCCATGCTTCTGTGAGGACACCACACCAGAAGTACACAAAATGAAGCTGTTCACTTGAAAGGCAAATCTTAATTGCTTGCTCTGTTCCTGGAATACACTCAAGTTCACATTGTTAGGTTTTCCATCTACATGTAGACTGTGTGTCTCCCCTTTCACAATTTCATTCAGAGGTTTCTAATTGGTGAGGACGTTAAATTATAGGGATACAGAGGAGAGGGTGGATGCATTTCCATTCTTTGGGGAACTAAAATAGCAAAGGCCAGTTCTGGTTAGAAAAGCTGCAGATAGATACAGACCTCCTGTTAAAAGCAAGGGAAATTGTTTAAAGATGACAGAAAGATTTTTTTTTAATGAGATAGTCAAGTTGTTGCAGATTGTCATTAAAAACAACTAGGGATACTGAATTGCCAGCTGGATAATATCCCTGAGTAGTTTATTGTTGTTTAATGATTTTTGAACATTAAACACCAGTACTTCAGGGTTATGGTTTCTCTTTTCTTCTTCTTTTTTTTCTTTTTACTAAAGTAAAAGTGGTTTACATATCTCTACAATGTGAAATGATGTAATAGAGTGATTGAAAGCATCACACAAGAAGAGAAATTAAGTTTGTCTTATTGTTAATATGGCTGCAATGTGTATATGAATAACAGGAAGTAAAATTGGAAACATCTTAGTCCTAAATATTTCCACTGAACTCAATGGAATCACTCTCCTGCTTTTATGGTTTGTTCTAGGACATCTAGAACAAAGATCTAGGACAATGAATAATATTACATCACATAGAAGTAGTGGATGGCACAGTAAATAAAACCTGGGAGAATCTATGGATAGCGCAGCATGCTAAAAGAACTTTTACACTGTGAGTTGTAACAGTCCTAAGTGATAACCACCTTAATTTTTCTCTGTTTCTTTGAGGCATAGTAGCTTTAGTGCCATATTGGAGCACCAAGTGATTTGAGTGCAGACAGTGAATTAAGGACACTTTTTGAATCCCTTCCAGAAGCAAATGATGTTGTTTTTAGAGGCAACCCATCTGCACATTAATCCAACATGCATGACAAAATGCAGATGTGTATTTGTGGAGGTATCAGTCCTTGGGAAAAAAGATACTAATAATAGTCTCCAATGGTCCAGGTAACTCATTCTGGTATCTCACTAAATACTGAATTCCATCCCTGAACAATGAATAGGAACTCTTAGATAGACATCATTGTTTTAAATGAGACCATCTGGTCTTGCTGCAAAAAATAATTAACTTTTACCACATAATTGTGTTTCATTTCAAAAACAGACACTGTGATTTGAACATTTGGGTGTGATTTATAAAATACCTTTTGAGGGGTTTTGGTTGGGTTTAATTTATAAAGTTAGTTGCTAAAGCTGTTCTTTTTTTTTTTTTTTTTCCTCTCCAGAATAGCTCTACTCTTTAGCATATCCAACAAAAAAAATTTTGACAGCTACATGGAGTTAACATTAAGAATAACCCTGATCAGAAGGAGCACCAGATATATTCATAACAGCCAGTTTTGGAATGAGCTGGGAAGAGCTGGAGATAAAATCAGAAAGTTAGTTTATTAAAAACCGTCTTCAGTGTGCCCTGTCCTTTGCAGAGTCTCACTGTGGGCACTAAGTCCACACAGTGCAAATGCATTAACCTAATGACTATTTGTCTTAAATATAATCTGATTTTTTGACTTTCATATTTGCCTTGTAGCTTTTCTATTCTTTGTATTATATTTAGTGTGTTTATAAAAGGACTTAGATACTTAATTATCTTTGAGGACCTTGTGGGAAAGGTGTTGATAAATAATGGGATTTCTTTTCTTCTATAATCCCACCATGGATATTTTATTTATAACACAGAAACAGTCTACAGAACTTACACTGCTTTGAGACCATGTGTGATATACTGCAGAGCTGCAAAAAATGAGATAGTCCTGCAGAAAATATGTCATTAGGGATCCCAAACTTGAAAAAGATGGTGACTAACAGTACTCAAGATGCTTGTTGCCATTTCTCTAACAGACAATAAAATTAAGTATGGCCTACATGTTGTCAGGAAGAGGCAGAAGATGAGAGTTTTCTCAACTGATTATGGCGGAAGAATTTTGAGATACAGATGAAAACTGGAACTCAATAAATGGAAGAGCAGTTTTCTGAACAAGTGAAATGCTATCTGTTTTGATTTCATACAGAATACCTCTGAGGGAGTTTATGCATCTATTCTGCAGTGGGATACCCTATCTAGTACTTGGCCTAAAGCAAGTTTGTCTTTGAGAACAAATTATCTTCTTGTTGCTACAGAATTTAGGGAGACACAATGTTGTTTCCTAGGAGGATACTGCAGAGGTGGTTTGGGTTAAGTCCCAGTGACTGTAGTGGAAATGCTCTGGAGATCTGGTGCCCTGGTCAGCCAGGATGTCATCACTGCAACCATCCTCTCTTGCAGCCTGTGCAACAGCAGCACTTTTCTGATAAACTGAAAACAGCCTCACTTACACCCCTTCTTAAATAATAATAATAATAATAATAATAATAATTATTTGAATTGAATGAAGACTTGGTTGAAATGTTTGCTTCATCTTTTCTGACAGTAGCTGGGTTGCAGAGAAGACAAAAGCATATTCCCAGATGCAGGCAGCTAACTAGCTCCCTGCATGCTCAAGAAGTTGGTGGCTTTGGGATAGCAAGGCTGGATTCCAGACCTGGCTTATAAGACGCCTACATGATAGATCTGGCAAATTAATCTGTCTGTAAGCATGAAACTTTATTATACTAGGCCCCAGCTTATTTAATTTGTGAAACCCTACTGAATCACAAACCCAGACAGTGTGACAAAATTCATAGCACAACATTCATTTCTGGCATTATTTCTTTTATTGGATTTATTGTGACAAATTGCTATTTTCTGCATGACTGTAGTCATATAGGAAGATATATGAAGGTATTTTCACTCATGGCTATGTCTCCATAGTATGTTCGCTCATTTCAAGCAAAACAACTGTAAAATAAAATTACTGATAGCTGTAGAAGACCTATTTAGTAAAGATCTGCCTGGAAACAAGTTCCTTGTATATTATTTTTTGTCAGTTAGCAAACATGAGCTTGGATGGATTTCCAATAGCATGCAGATCAATAGGAGTCATTTTGTGAAAGAAATGGGCAATATAAAAATATAATTAATTTCCTTGTTACTGATTCTCATATTCCTCCCCTTGCTTCATCATTCCAAGTGTTCCCTTTTGTGCAATTTTCTAGTAATGCTAACTAAAAGCATAAGTTTCAGTATTTAATACTATGGATACTGAAAGACAATTAATTCAAATAGTCAGAAAACTACCAGCTGTTATGAGCGTACACACATCTTTATTTACTCTTTACAGTCTCCTCTCATTGTTTAATTCTGCAATTTGAACTGTGTCACCATTATGTATCTGTTTGCTTTGTTTCTTGAATGATCTACAGGGGTTTTTTTCACTCTACAGGTGTGCTCTGAAAGTTAGGTTTAACTAACATATATTTTGGGTACAAATGTAATTTTATAATGTGCTATCAAAACTTCCAGCTTTTAGCATTTTGTGTGATCAAAAATGAACCTCTGAAATGTAAGTAGATACCCAATTTATTAAATCAAGTGGAGAGAAAGTTACAGATTAATCAAATGAACATTCTCACTCTTCTCACTCATTCTTTGGCATCTTTTGTTTTGCTTTTCATTTCTCCAATGACATTCTTCATTCCCAATCTTTTTGCTGTTAATTTTCTTTTTCCTGCATTCTCCCCATCCCACACCCTTGTTTGATGAATCTTCTTAGACACTATTTTGTTTCTTTTATTTTTTTTTTTTTTTTTTTTAGGGGACATTTTTCT
>NDXB01016620.1:88811-100747 GCA_002631895.1 Agapornis roseicollis
TTTTTTTTTGTTTTTTTTTTTTTTTTTTTTTTTTGAGTCAAAATTGTAGAAGTGTAAAATAAGACAAACTGATTTCAGTTGTAACTATGGAGAGGCTACCCATTATTGTCTAAATAGATGAATAATTATTTGAACCATTTCCTGTGTTCAGCCAAGGCTCAAACACAAGGTAGAGTGGATGGAGGAGCAAACACTGAAAATGTAGATGTAAGTGTTAACACATTCTGAAAACAAATAGTGGTGCTGCAGAACCTTCGCTATTAATGGCTGTGCCATGTGCACTGTATTAAGAGAAAAGATTGTATCTGTTAGATAAGGAGTTATGGAAGTGTGGACATATGTCTCTGTTAATGGGCTTTTTGTACAAGTCTGATAGGAAAATAAATGGGCTGTGCTCAGAGTGAAGCCCTGGAACAAACGTGAGACAAACGACCTTGCTGGGTGAGGACTGGGCATCAGAGCAGCTGTAAGGCAAAGCATCTGGGATGCAGGGGGAAGAAAGCGGTGCTGGAGGGGTGGGGCACTCCCCATAGGTGAGGGTGCTGGGCTGGAGATCAAATGCAGCTTGCAGTGGGGAAGAATGTCACTGGACGCTACAAGTGACAAGGAAGGATGAAGCAGCTTTGTGCAGGTGTCCAGGAAATAAAGGAGCTCAGGGGTGTTCTGAGGTGCTGTAAGAGATGGAGAGCTAGAGTAGCTCCTCAAAGAGCCCCCTTCCCATCCTGAGCCTTTTCTGGCTCCTGGCAGTATTTGCAGGTGCCACAGTGCCAAAACCATAGTCAGAGTCTTATCCTACTGTTGTGGGAAGAATGTTGAGATGAAGGAAACAGGAGGGGCTTCAAAGAGATTGCTGCTGCTGCTGCCAGGGGGGCTGCCTGCTTTGAAGGAGCTCTTTCTGCCCCTGCATCCAGGCTTGTCCTGCAGCACTGAGAAGAAAAGCCTTGCAGACTGTTACTTTCTTTTTCCCTCTTTTCCGGCACAGAGAAAGCCAACAGCTTCCCATCCTGGGTTTGCCCTGAGCGGGGCACAAAGCAGACTGGCCAGGAAGCCAGCAGGATGTGCATCGAAGCAGGAGCCCAGCTAGCTTTGATTTAGATATTTCTCTACTGGGAATGGTTTAGGTATAGTTTATCCTTCCCTGAAGAAGGGGGGGATGGGGGTTGGGGGGGGGTTAATTGGTTACCCTCGCCTCTGTATCTTCTGTAATTTTTGTTTCTGGAAAACATGCATGCTATCACACTGCTCAGAGAATACAGGCAGTTTCCTCAGTTCATCAGCAGCATCAGGTACTCCATCCTACATCATGTCACTGAGAGCATCTCAGGCTTTTAAAATTTCTTTTCTCCAGATAAGCTTCTGAATTGCACTGTGTTTTCTACCTTGTCCTCAGACACCTTTGAGCCAAAACAAATGAATAACAGCTTTGAATTTTTAAGAATGCGGCCTCTTGGCAGTAACAGCCAGAGAGGATGAGGTCTCTGGAATATCTCTCACCCAAATTATTTACGTCTCAAGTGACTCCTCTGAACAGAGCTCCTGTACTCACAGGCACAGTTTGCTTTTGCCCTTTTATGCTGTGTTGGAAGAGACCAAATATACCCCCCAGTTGTTCTCAGCGGCATTTGCAGGTAGCTTGGAGTAATTTATCCCAAGGAATGATCTGAGCTGGGGGAAAAAAAAAAAAGCATGAGTTGCTATAGCAAAGCCTGAATCTTGCAGGTAAGAGTCGTTTTTCAANGTTTGCTTTTTTTATGCTGTGTTGGAAGAGACCAAATATACCCCCCAGTTGTTCTCAGCGGCATTTGCAGGGAGCTTGGAGTAATTTATCCCAAGGAATGATCTGAGCTGGGGGAAAAAAAAAAAGCATGAGTTGCTATAGCAAAGCCTGAATCTTGCAGGTAAGAGTCGTTTTTCAAACAACTGAAGATAGTGAAAATAAGTATTTCTGCTGGCAGCTTTTTTTTTTCTGGAAGCTATACAAGCCCTGGTCATGCTGATAAACAGCATATCTGATCACCAGGTGTATTTTTTTTTTCATATCTGCTATTCTGATTAGGTAAATACTAAGCTCCTGCTTGCTAGAGAAGGATTTGACCGTAAATTAAGTATTGAACAGTTTGGAGACAGCTGAGTATTTATGTTGTTGCTCCTCTGGAAACAACCAATAAAACCAGTAATCTTTTCTACATATAATCTCCTAAGGGCACAGTGGATAAAGAAAGACTAAACACTTTGCCACTGCTTTGTTACCATAATTTGCTTTGCTGTTGCTATGTATTACTATCTGAAGCTTTACAATTCAAATGAGTATTAGTTACCAGTATGAAATTACAGTGTTATTATTTGTCTGCTGCATAAAGGCAGCCCTTAAAAGGAATGAAGTGATGATGGACAGAGATCTGATTGATCCAGATTTGTTCTGCAAGCCTGACATTTAGTCTCACTCAATAAAAACAAAAGTGTGCAATCCTGCATGTGTGCTGTGTGACTCTATTATTGGTGTTTCAGATTGCCTTGGCTACTGAAGCTAACGAGTGGGTAATTTCCCTGTCCCATATAATGCTGATGTTTAAAACACTTTTTAAATTCCTATTCAAAATGTTTGGAAATTATTGACATCATTATTGAGAAATGAACTCAGGAGTACAGGAAGAACATGAACCAGCTTTTCCCTTGTCCTAAGTAGTCCCATGATTGCTTACTCCTCGGCATTTCTATGCATCTTGTTCACTAATTTCATTTGATTGTGATTTCAGACTGAAACTTTTTTAGGTAAAGTTTTGAATTAAAAATTGTTCAATTAAAAAATTCCTAACAAGCTTTCCTGGTCAGGCTTGGCAATTATAACACGGGTCACTTGGATTTGACCTTCAATACAGCTTAAAATGTCCAATTAATTGTAAACCACAAGATCTCAGTATTATGTGAACTGAAAACATTAGCAATATTTTTCTAGTTTAAACAATGTTAGTAATTTCATCATTTTGGGAAGCAAAAAGAAAAAAAATTAAAAAAAGGCTATGTTTGGTTTTCACTAATTCCTATTAATCTTTTTTTTTGTTTTATTGGAAAGAAAATTGCAGCTATTTGTAGGATCAACTAAAGAATATATGCCGTTCTTGCACTTTAAATCATCTGTTTGCTGCTTATATGGCAGAGACTTGTATTATCTTCGGGTGCTCCTTCTTTTAGAGTGCAAAGACCCCAAACAATGTAATTGTGGCATACATGAAAATAAAATCTGAGGGACCAGTCATGTTTTTCTTTCAGCAGCTCCAGTTTACAGAGAAACAGGAGTTGGTTTACACTGCACCCTGTAGTGAAAAACAGATATCGAAAGGATTTCACTCTGCAGTCAGATAAGGGAAACACTGAGACATTGTGGGCATTTCTGCACAGATGTCGGAAGATGGACATGAACTTACTTTGTTTCTGCACTTTAAATTGCTTGAACTTGATTCAGCTACCTAGGTGAGCAAGCCCATGCCTGCTCAGCAGCACCCTGCCCCAAGTCTGCAGCTTTTAAACCAGAGCTGGCTTGTCCCTGGCTGGACTGGAGAGCAGTGTGATTGACAGTAACATGCTCAAAGAAAGAGACTCACAGTGGTCTTTCAACATGTCAGAAATAGTTTGTGCTTCATTTCCTGAGGCTGCCTCATTGCAGCATCTAGGAAAGTGTGGCCATAATTTTAAGTATTAGGTATAGTAACATGTTGTTTAGTGTATAATTTAACATAACCTCACAAGAAATTGTGTTCTTAAATTATGGTCTTTATTCATGTAGCTACTTACTGCTCTTAAAGGCACTATGTGCTAGTGAACTTTATTTAAAAAAAAAAAAAAAGGTTAAATTCCATCCATTTTATTTATTCATAATCTGCAAAGCATTTTTTATATAAGAAAAAGATATCAACAATTATCCTTCAAAACCCAATTTTTAGCGGAAGTAAATTATGTTGTATATTTAGTACCTAATTATTCTAAGTCTATTCATACTGATGGCAATTCTTCATCCCAAGGATTTTAACAAAAATGTGTTTTGTAAAGCAGTCTCTTTCTCTACATCATGTATAAATTAGTGCAATGGCAGAAACCAGCTTTTGGCCTTACAGATGCTGCTGAGCATATCTGCACTGCACCCAACCACCTATGTGTCTCTGATGACAGAAGGGTCACACATAAAACTTTTTTTTTTGAAAGAGGCTTAGAAACCCCACAGAGCCCTGTGTGGGGTTATTTTAGTAAGACAAGAAGGTGGGCAGGGAGGACAGTGAGGGTAAGGTCTCTGTAGCACCAGACTTCCCCAAGCCCCATTTGCACTGAATGTCACTGTTAAGCCTCAGAGAGGGGTCAATGGTTGGAAAGGCACATGGGAATGGCCTTTGATAAAGCTTGGCCGAACAAGGGCCAAGGCTGAATGTGCCATGGTCCAAAATCCAGTATTTTAAAATTAACATTCCTGGTTTAAGAGACAACTTAGTCTTTAGAAAAATGCTGATCTTACACAGAGCCAGAATCCTTTCACATTTCTTTGCCCTTTGCTGCTCTTCACTTACTAACATTTGCTCCTTTACAATGCAGAAGTCTTTTGTCCTTACATATGTGTTTAAAGAGATACTTTCAAGTCATTTAGGCATTACATTTCAGCTAACTGGAATGAGTACATCTATATTTAAAGCAAAGATTTATCACTGTCATCCCAAAATAAAATAAGTAATAGCAAAACCATCAGCCACTGTTAAAGCCGTGACATGCAACACTGAAGCAGAGGTATTCCTTGAGACACTGTAGTTAACTCTCAGGAGCTGTGCTACTGGTGAGGAATCATAGCTCTGACTTCAGCAGCAAGAAGCATAGCAGCCACCACTTTCAGATCAGTGTTTAGTGCCACTGATGTATAGAAGAGAGGGTCAGATTAAAAGCTCATGCTACGCATGCTGGGTGTTCGATAGATCCTTATCAGAAGCCTCAGAATTTCTCAGCCATATGATACAGCTTGTCTCCCCCTTGAATTTAATTTGATTTAGTTATTGAGCTGAAAACTTGCCCTTGTAACACAAGGTCTATATCTCCTTGCATTCAGGTCAGAGTAAAATGTGGCTGGGATGTAAGATTTGGCTGGGATATAAACTGTATGTAGACATTGTGCTTGTTTTTTTGCGGGGGGTGGGGTGGGGTGGGGTGTGTGTTTACACTGTGTATTATGTTCCAATGCAACCGTGACTCCTGGGTGCAGTTTGGCTGTGTGCTTCATGGGCTGCCATGGATAATTATGATGAAGCTAGTCTTTTAAATGACTTCAGGGTGTTTTTCTGCTGCAAAATAAAAGAAGGCTGGGGAGAGCTTTTATACTGGACACCTTCAATATTAACTTATTCCCCAGTTCTCCTGAGGATCATATCAACTAGCTCTTTCCAAACACAGTTGGGAGGTTGCTCATTCCAAGGGTGGATCCCAAAAGACAGTGTTCCCAAGGCTAGGTTTGGCTCCCAGGAGTTCTGCAACACTTTTACACAAAGTTTTGGAACCTCCCAGAATTTCATGCCAGATCTCAGGGCATGCAATACAAAGCCTCAGATTCTTGCTCTGGGAACAAGTCTTTGGTGGTCTTCAATATCAGTTCAGACATCTTACAAACTGGCAAGTGGAAGGAACATTCTGTTCTGGACGGAGCCAGTATTAAATAGTTTGTGCCTCTTGACAAGCATAACTAGCCCTGGCTTCTCTTATTTAGCAGAATAATAGAACAAATATTCCCATTTATGAAAGTATTCCTGAAAGATGGTCCCTAAAAGCATTAGGTTATAGACAATATTAATTACAATACAGCTATAGAAGAAAACTTTGGGTTTAGGAAGGATATCTTAATATTATTTTAGGAATATGAAGAAGATATAATTTTAAAAGTCCTTAAGTATCTTTAGGATTCCCTATTTTCCTGTTCTGACCAAAATCAATGTCTTTTACTATGTAGGGCTTTTCTAGACAAAAGACCAAAACATATGTCCTCTTTTCTAGCAAAAGAGTAAAGGCCAAGGCCATGGATGTAATCCAGCCATGGTTACAACCACAGTGACTGTGCTGAGATCTCCCTGGACACTTCGCTTGCCTGGCTGAAGTTTGGGGCTTCTCAGCTGCACTGACCTTTCTTCTACTACCTAGTTAGCAAAAGTCAAACTGCAAAGATGGTTCATGGAATGTGCTTATGGGACCATGAATGTGTGGGCATTGAGTCACCTGAGCCTGAATTTAGAAAACTGATAACTCAAGTTGTTGTTTCAAGCACAGCATCCTGTTAAGTAAGCTGACTTTTGTTGCTCTGAGTGCAAGGTCTCTGTAGGAAGCCTGAGGACTCCGGGTACATAATGAACTCCAGTGCATACATTGGACATGGAAACATTCATTGCCTAAGTCCCTCTGAAAAATAAATAAATCTGGAAGTAAATAACACCTCCTGCAATACCATAAAATCCTTTATAATACCAATCATTCAAATATGTTGTGTTTCAAACACAACGTAGAATAAAATTTGTTAAAATTTCAGAAAAAAGAAAATCTTCATGTCACCATATTGGAGAAACCTACCCTTCATTCCATTCAATGACAGATGAAAATACAGACAGTATTTTTGTAAGGATAGCTTATATACATGTACAAAGTGTTCTTAAACAGTTAGAGTAAAACAACTGTAAAAACAATGTGCAGTATGCACACCAATGCAAGTTTGGGTTAATAAATCTTAATCTTGTGTATTAGAATTATATGGCCATTTGAATGCAATATGTAAAACATTTTGGCTTGGAATGCTAAGAAAATATATTGGTTTTGTGTATAGTTTCAAATGCTATTAATTCTGTTACCATGGGTGCTGAAAAACATGTTTTCTGAGAACTTGAAGATATTTTACTGGAGAATTTGGCTAACCCTACTGATCCAGGAACTTCATATCTTTGAATAGTTTGAAACCGCATTCCTGACCATTCAGTTGTGTTCCATAGGAAAAGAATGAAAAATAGTTACATATATGAGTATATTGTGTGTGTTTACACATAATACTGGCATCTCTTACTGTACTGCGTGTGTGTACATGTAAACAAAGGAGACCTCAGAGTACACCTCAGAGTTTCAACAGAGACCTAGTTAGTGGAATCAGAGGAGGGTAAAGAGACAGAATGACAATGACGGATTTCACTCTTTTCATACACTGCCCTTTCAGCAGTACAATTCAACACACCCCCCCCTCTGTTTTGCTGTGCCATCACATCACATTCCTTGCCCTGCAAAGAATCCCTCAGCCAGTTACATGGAGATTTTATCATTATTCCTGCCTGAAACTGGTACTTATGTTCTTCGTAAAGTGTTTTATGTTGATGGCTGAGAAATGATTTACAAGACCATTAGCCATTACCATTACACTTAGCAATCACCAAGTTTTCAGTTCACTGGCTGCACAAATGACATGTTTTAGGATAAACAGAATGCTTATTGTTTCTTCAATGAAGAGTTACATTGTCTTTTTACAGTTTTAAATTTCTTTAAACTTTACATTAAAATGAATTATTGTAATATTTTTACAACTCCTTTACAAAGACCCCTGATGACATTTTAACATTATCTTGAAAGGAAAACCTTGATTTTAAAAAAAAAAAAAAATAGATTTTTTAAAAATCCTAAGCCAAAGGATAAACCCATTAATAAAACTGAATGATTTTTAGATCTAATTTTTCACCAAAAAAATGAAATAATAAAAAACCCTTGGATTTATTTTGTTAAAATACCTGAATTCTTTTTGTGCTAAAAACCTTAGTAGAATGTTCTGTCTAGAAATCTAGTTATTTTATTAGGAGTCTTTCAAATAAACTTGAGATATTTTGGTTAATTGTTATTTGGCCTTTCTTGACTGAACACACTTTATGCTATTGATTCCAGACAGCTATGTTCCTGCTTTTCTACACCTAACTCATCTGAAGGCCCATTTATGTCTACAGCTGTGTTCAAGCAGAAGTGTTTCCAAAGTGAGTGTTTTGGAAAAATGTCTCTTCTTCATACCTTAAATTGCATTAAAAAAAAAAATAATTCTCCATATAGATAGAGGTAGGAAATCTGTAAAATGCCATGCTGAGATGTGCTGGGGTTAAGAGTAAAAACCTCTGGCATTGCACCTAGCTAAGCTGTACATTGCAAACAACACAAGGAAGCCCTCACAAAACTCTGTCTGAGACAAAAAAGTCTCTCTTGAGTTGACAGAAAAAAGCATTTGAGATTCACAGAGCCTGGTTGGGAGGCAGGCTTTACACTTTGAGTTGTCATGAAACAATGTGAAGCTAAGAAGCAACAATATACCAGAAGGTGAAAAAGCTTCAAGAGTGCCTCTGTGCCCATATGCAGGGTTGTGAGAAGCAGAAAAAGTCTGAGTTGGAGCAAGGAAGTACAGGCAGAACAGAAGTCAGCTAGCCAGAGAAAATCCCTATTTTTGAAGTCCAATATGTGGGCTAAAGGCTAGAGCAACAGGGACTGTTAACATGCCATGTGAATGCTAGCCAGGGACTTCAGGTTCCCTCACCCTGATGCCTTTTCAAGCTGTAGCAACAGGACAATCATGATCTGTCAGTTTGTCTTCTTATCTATATGAGATGCCTATTGCCATAGAAATAGAATCTAGTATTGTCAGGCTTTGGGTCTGAAATGGGAAGGTGTTTTATTTTTTTCTTAACTGAAGGTAGTAATGTCAATTGTCAAAGTGTGCAAAATGCCACTTTAAATTTTCGAAATACTATTTCTAAACCAAAAAAAGGAATACAATGACATTATTTTTGTCTACTATAAACATGCTAAAGTTCGTTTTTCTCTAGGAGCCTTTTCTTGCTCATAAATATGAATATTATCACACAGGAATCATTGCCAGCTCTCTTTCACTGTCATTTTTACTCATCAAAGAAAATAAGGCAACCTTACAACTTTCTTATCTCTTTGCTGGACTATAACCATGGGAGCAGAAAAAGGGCAAGAAAATTGAATTTCTCTGTGACATTATTGCCAGGAGAGTTCCAGCTTTGTGAACAGAAACTTCCCTTTGAAGGCTTGTATTTGATGAGATTGACCTTACTCTGTGTGCTATCCTGTTCTCATTCACCCTGCCCAAGGAGTGCAGTCAGGCAGGAGTGTGCAGACGCATTAAAGCCAAAGCAGAGCCATATCCACAGGCCCAAAGGGCTGGGCTTTTACCCTGTGAAAGACAAATAGAGAAGGGTGGTGGGAGGCAGTGTGCCAAGCCACCAAGCAAATTCTGAGGGACTTTGGTTCAAGGTCTGCCCTTGGCTTGCTGGGCAAACCACTTTCCCTGCAGGCTTCTCCTTACAGCAAATAGGGGTACTGCTGCCTGCTCACGTTGTGCCAAAGGGATTTCAAATGAAAAAGGCTCAGGTTGTTTACAAAATTTCCTCATAGATTTAATCAAAATTATGAAATATTGTTAATTTTAACTTTTGTGAAGAAACGCACAGAAATCTATACACTGGAAAACAGTCAGTAGCCCCAGGTGAATGCCTGTGGTGACTGAAGAGGAGGGATTTTGGTACAGAGCTGCATTTTAATTAAATGGTCAGACCAGCCAAATATTCTTGCATTTTTTATTTTTAGTTTGATCCTCCTGGACTGTAGAAAAAAGTTTTCAACTGATTCCTAAGAACTGTGGATTCCTAAGAACCTAACCCTGTAAAGTGCTTGTGGATCTGCCTGGCAAAAATATCATGTGAGTACCTTACGCTGTGACTATCGGAGTTTATGAGGTGATCTCATAAAGAGCCTTCCAACAGGGTGAAGATGGACAGAATTTATCATTCTTTAAAAATCAATCCCACACAGCAAAATGTGGCTCTACTGGATGGTAGCTGAGAACAAGCTCTATTACAAGCATGTAAAACCTTTGGATAAATAAATAAATAAATACCTAACCACCTTCCCTATTACGCAGTTCTAACAAATTTCATGCAGTTGTCATAAAACTTTGCAACATTCATTATTTCTCTGAAATCTAAACTCATGGAATCATGTTGTTTCCAGGAAATGTCAGCGTTTGATTTTATTTGCCATGAGCAATTTGCTACTCATGTTTTCTGAGGCAACCTTTAAAAACTGTGGTGAGCCTATCACTCAGGCTGGAAGGGCAGGAGATAATTATAAGGAGAATCCACAGCAGTTTGGGCACACATTTCCAGAAGGGTACCTCATCTTTAGATGGCTGAACCATAGCATGAGGGGGACACGGTCACACAGGCAGGGTGTTAGAAGTCACTTCTCTGCTGCCCTCCAGGAGGTGATGGGACTCTGCAGTGCCTGACACAGCTTCACCCCCAGTTCAGAGCAGCCGAACAGCCTTTCCCCAGTTTTCAAAAGGTAAAAAAAAAGTTGGATTGCACCAATGACAGATCTTTGCACTTGTTCCCCTCCTTTATTTCTCTGTACATTTAAATAAGAGAGCAAGATGGTTAATAACAACCACAGCCATAGGCGTTGAGTGGAGGCATGTACATTCACACCTCCAAGAACTTGATGAAAGATGCACAATGACATGATTATCAATCTCTGACCACCTAGGTGTCTTTTACTACATGAAAATAAACACAGCAAAATTTGATAAAGCAGCCAGGAGCCCTGAGGTTAACATGTATGCTGAAGATCTTGTACTTTTGAAAATGAGCATTTCTTTTCAAAACTGGTTTGGAAAAACCCGAAGGGTTTGTTAACAAATAATTTGATTTATAGAAGAAGTAACTGGCTTACTGCTGCAATACCACAAGGATTTATTCTGACTGTATTTCAGACATGTCTGATTTGTACTACTGTTATGTTGACAACATCAATTTTCACATTTTCCTTCTTGCAACTCTTGATTTTCCTTGTTGCTTAAGGTTCTTTTTAATATCTGTGGTTGGAGGGTTGTTTTTACTTTGGTTGTTTTCCTGTGTCTGGATCGGTGGTGGTGCTGGTAAGGGCTGTATTTTCCTCAAAGGGAAAAAAAAAAAAAAAAAAAAAAAAAAAAAAAAAAAAAAAAAAAAAAAAAAAAAAAAAAAAAAAAAAAAAAAAAAAAAAAGAAAGCAAAGAAAAGAAAGCTCAGCTCCATCCCCTCAGTTCTGACTTTTCAGCTCTCTCATGTACCCCTACAGCTTCAAAGCAGTGATGGGTTGCATGCCTGCTACCTTTCAAATACTTTTTAGTTCTTCTATGACTCTTTTCTAAGTGACAGAGGCTTAAGAACTGTTACTCCTATAGCTAGCTATAAAAAAGTATTTAGGAACCTTCTGTGGTCATAAGGAATCAGAACCTTCAGGGATGTAACATCCATCCCAGGCAGCTACTCTGGCTGCTCCAGTGATCTGATGCTGGGCACCCTGGGCATCCACACTGCTTGACACTGGCTTAAAACGAGGGTGCCCAGCTGGCTATTCGAAAGGGAGGCTGCAACGTGCCTCCTTCATTACTTTCTGTGGCTAAGAATAAGCGTCCTGAAGAGTACTGATACTTTTCCCTACTGGCTTGTGCTCAGCAGAGCATCTGTTGCAGGACAGCTCCTGGCCATCCTCCCTCATCTCTGGCTGCCTCTACACCTACCCTGCAATAACTCATTGTGTCCATTTGGCATGGAAGGAGCCTAAGCACCAAACACATGGTCTCACTCAGAGATCATCAAAGATAGCTTAGTCAGAGCCTAAATTTGTAGGCAGAGTCATTCTTTCTTCCATCTTTTCCCCCTGTTTGTGTAAGCATGGCATTGGAAAGCATGATCTTTAGAAGATTTATTTTCAATAAGAGAAGTAGGAAATCAATGAGTCAATTGTAAAGAAATGTGAGAATTACAAAAAAAAAAAAAAAAAAAAAAAAAAAAAAAAAAAAAAAAAAAAAAAACCCAGGAGGGCAAACAAAAAACCCCCATAAAC
>NDXB01016620.1:102351-112351 GCA_002631895.1 Agapornis roseicollis
CTTTTGTTTACTTTGAGGTTTTTAGGTTTTGTTATCAGTAGTAACTTTGAAATGTAACAAGAAAGTAATTTTTAAGAAGCAAACACGAAGCATTTTACACTTTTGAAGAGTAAATTGTTAAAGCAAACTTTTATTTGAACAACATGAAGGGCTAGCTCTTGTTAACAAAAGGTCAGCTTGATCTGTGGCAGCTTTGATGAAGATGTAAATGTCACAGTCCCAGAGCTTATGCTTGCTGCTGACCCAGCTTTCACATTTTTGGTTTTGTGCTGTCGTTTTGCAGTAGGGATGGAAGTATTTGTGTATAAAAAAGAGACCATAGCTAATTCTGTGAGCTAAATCCCAAGGATGGATACTTAGTCTGTTTGACCTCACTGTCACCATGGGTGTTTTCACTGGCTGCATCAGTGAGACAGCTAGAGGAAGTTCAGGGACTTAAAATATGTATATATATATTTTGTTTACCAACACCTTTGACAGTCAGAAGTAGATCTAACTGATGCTAAGGTGACAGCACCCATTTGCAGAAAGAAAACTCAAGCGACATGCTTGTCTCCTATCATCTGGATTCGTCTTGATGTCTGAAGACTCTCAAGTTCATGTATAATCAAACATTATGAATGAGAAATGAAAAATCTGGGACAAGATATTCTAAACTGAAAATAAACTTAAAACATTTTTTTTCCACTAGCTAGCATTTTGGAATATGTTTAATAACTCAAAATATATCTTTTGGTTTATGATTGTGATTTCTGAGTTAATCCAATAACACCCAATAATTTAAAAATTCAACTGATAATTAAAGATATTGCTCTGCAGAACTTCTCTGCCAAACTACTCAAGAAACAGCTGTCCAGCTCATGATGTTGTATGAAACAGTATGAAAAAGAAATCCAAAACAAAGAAGAGATTAAACTGAAGAGAAGACAAACAAAAGGACCTGCTTACTAAAGCTTGAACTTTTAATTCTGGGTGAACTTCCAATACTTTGAAGCTTTTGTTTTCAGTGGGAATAAGGAATGAAAATATTTACATTTTCCACAGAAAAGGAATTTATGTAAAAAGTTAATTTGGAAAAACAGGATCAAATATTTCTGAAACAACACAAAGTCTTCTCCTGTGCAGTCATGCTACAGGATTCACCAGCTTTTGGGGTCTGTATTGTCAAAGCTTGCCTGGCCCCACAGTTGGAAAGACTTTGGGGCCTTTTTTGGTCATGAGAGCCCCCAAGCATTGCACTCCCTCCAAGGATGGTGCTTCTCATGCCTCCCCCATGAGTCACAAATGCTTTGCACCTCCAGTTCTCTGAGCAGGGACACCCTTAGACCACAAAGAGTGTTGGTAGCTTGGCAAATTATCCAAACAGATTTAAGAGGAGCTAGAGGCTACAGCACCCATATAAAATACTTTTATATACCAATCCGTGAACATTTTTGCTTTATGACTTCTTACTGTTGCAAGAACCCAGTCATATTAATAATGGAATCACTATTATTTTGCAATAATTGCAGTAATATTTTAAGTAATTCTGTTGTACCATTACAGTTGGGTTCTCACCAGACTGCAGACAGGCTGTGTAGTGCATTGGAGACTGCCAAGTCAGCACACAAAACAGAAAGTATCTGGTTAATGAATTAGCCACTGCTGCTTTTTCATTGCTCAGCCTCCTCCCTCACAGCAATGGTTACAAGGCTGCAGCTCTGGCTTTTTAATCTTCTGTTTGTGGCCCAGGAAAAAACAAACAAACAAAAACCTAAGTTGAACTTCCACTCTGGCCTGAATTTTTGTCCCTGTTTGAAATTATCCCTTAGTCATTCTTTGCTTGGGAAATGGTCCCTATGTTGTTTTTCTGGATTCAGTTCAACAACTGATTTCTCCCAAAACCGTGGTCTTTTTGGCCATATTGACATGAAACAGTTCCATCAGATGTAAAATGTAGAAGAGCTCTTGGCCCAGTTTCCTTTTCTCCCTAAATATGGGCACAATATATCTGCTTTGGCAGAACTCTTGTACCTGGTGATAGAGTGGTTCTGAATCCCGTCCACCAATTATCTCTCGGATGATTTGCCCTTTGAGACCTAGCTATATATATGTGATTCTGTGATATGAAGAAGCATGCAGGGCTCTTTAGCTTTTCCTGGGTCTAGTCTGCCAGAAACAATTTTCTGGGAAACAACAAAGATCAGGATAACACACAGAATTGTGGTAAAAATAAACAAAAATAAATACTGTGCATGTAATGAGCATGGCAAATCTCATTTAAAATTTGAAGTACACAGATTCATACATGGTACAATTTTGAGATCTGTCCTAAGGCACCAGTAAATTTTTAGAAGTGTTCAAAGAGGTTTCTGAGAAGCATTTGTCCTCTGTGGTAGCTGTGGCTTTTTTTCATAGCTCTGCATCAGACCCTTCAATCACTGTCAGTGATTCTATTTTTGTATTCCTCTTCATCCTTCAATCTCACTTGCAGTTTCATTACAGCAAGATTTCACAGAATGAAAACAAGCAATCTAAATTATTATCCTAATTTAAAAGTGTGCTTTATGCTAAAGAATGTGAAAGAATTCACTTTTAAGAGTCTCACTGTACAGCAAGAGTGATATTCTGCATATCCTGTATTTTCACTCTTCTGCTTGAGGCAGGAGTTCTGTAAAAGTCTTATTAATTTGAAATAAGTGACTGAACTGGGAAGGTGTTTCTAAAGCACACAGAAATTCCCAGTTGTGCTAACCAGTATTACTATATCTCAGCTTGGGAGAATTTGACTCAAGTATTATATATGGTTTCATACATATTTCTGCATATGGCTGCAAGAAGTGGAAAACCCACTTCTTTGCCTGCTCTGGCTCCTTCTGCTTCTCTCTGCTCAAAGGTGCACACAGTGTAAGCATTGTTTTCCCAACAATTAAAGTGAAGAAACAGATCCATTAGTAGATATATAGCTAACAATTGGTTGGCAGAAGATAGAAAACCTACAGACTGTACTTCTATGTGGTTCTGTTGGCCCTGTTTTTCTCACAAAAATAGCACCCCACAAGTCATATGCAAAGAGATAATGATCAGTCCATAACAAGGGCGTGTATAATCAAACTTCCACTTTCAGCCAGCATACAAGATTGAGCGTTTGGACAGCCTTGTTTGTTTAGTAAGTTTGCCAGTAAACGTAGCTAGGGTAGAATTGTAGTGACCCAAACACAAGGAAAAAAAACCCCATTAAGATAATTTTCTGGGCATTGTTGTTCCTGCTGTTGGATAAGTGGGAACTGGATCAAAAAGTTTCCAGCTTATGAAGTCCTTTGTCCTGTGCAAGGGAATGAAAATGTTAGAGAATTGCTCCACTGTCATTTAATGCTTTTCCTAACTGTTATATAAAGAGTCCTGCAAAGTTGCAAACAGTATGTCAGTGTGCTGTTGGATGGATACACACCTACACTTCACACACAGCAGATGTCTTGTTAAGGATTTTTCTAAAGGCAGCTGCAATTTCTTGCCTTGCACTTGTGATGCAAAATGTGTCTGACATTTCTTTCCCCAAGTGCAGTGTCTGGCTTTGAAACTCCACTACTTTCTTGTAGATAAATAAGGGAAAAATAAAGTTGACACAAAACAAGACAAATGTGCCACTTCCTTCTACATGGATCATAATAGACTTTCCTAGAAAGTATGTTTGTTCATAAAACCAATCTGGTTGCTCACAATAACACCCACTTTTCATGAAGGATTTTTACCGAACAATTGGTATGAAGGAAGATGCTGGATTAAAAAATAAAGAAGCGAACAAACAAACCCCATGTTGTCTTCAGGAAGCTGTTTTAAATTGAACTGACTGTACACTGCAGGCAATTTCCCTTGGGTTTGATCTCAGAGTTTCAATTACACCTTGTATACTCTAGGCATTACTCAGTCTGGAATGGCTTTCAAGGATCAGGATGAATTGTTTACTAATTTAAAAACTGAAAGGTTCATCCAAAGACTTAGACAACAGGAGCTTCTCTGCCTCTGCATATACTGTCTTTCCCCTGTGGATGAATGACTTTGCCCTTTGGAAATTAAATATGAACATTTAACATTTGCTTTGTTGGATTATCTTTGTACACATATAAATGCATGTAATTTTTTTTGCTAGCAAGGAACTACCAAATAAGCACTTTGAACACAAATATGCTGTATTGCTTTAACGATTATCCATGTATATGGAGCTTATATTAAACTCTATGGACCAGTCAGACTTATAGAAACTCAGTCCCACACAGCATTATGTTATTTACATACCTTTCTGTACATCGCCTCACTGTGGTGGTATAAAAAATCACAATGAAGTCAGTTTGTTGTCCCTTACCTGCCCTGATATATGTTGGAGTTTACACATGAAAATAGACTGCTCCTACACAAAATGTGAATGAATACTGCTTTTCCCTAATTTATCTGTTAATAAGGGTATAAGTAGGCCTTTGAGAACTAGAAGAATTCAAGTTACAGCAAATTTAATAGACTCAGTGTCAGATTTTGCCCTGGTCTCCTGTCTAAATTAGCTTTAAGGAGTCTGCATGCAAAGAGAACTTGATCTTTTGAGTTCAACAAGAATTTTTCATCACTTTAGGAGGTGCCGGACTGAACTAAAGTGACTAGAACTTGGTTATTTTTAATAATCTTCTGTATTCTGAGGTGTCTCTTAGCCAAGGCTATTCAATGTCCAGATCTTCAAAATTCATTCTGAGGGGCTCAGAGACTCTGAATGTGAGAGAATTTAACCTTAATGGGATCAGAGAAGAAAGCATCCTGCTGTCAGTTATTTAAAATAATCTTTCAAAAATGCAGTACAAGTTTAAAGTTAGCTGGGAAAACAAATAAAGTTCTATTATTAAAAACGATAAAATCCCAGAAAGTGCTATGGAAACTACAGTCTAAGAAATGTGATGACTACTCAAAGATAGCTGGGTAGATATTTGTTGAAGATAATTACACGTCTGGATGCATTTGGAAAGGACAATTTAATAGGCATGATGCCTTAATAAACCAAGCTAATTTAGGTACCTGCAGACTAAAATATATTGCTTGGAGAGAAGGAAGGCAAAAATGTATTTAGGAGATATGGCTTCTAGTAACTGTGGGGAGAAAAAGATAAATTTTAACATATTTCCTAAACTGTGATGATCAGATAAGTAGAGTTTAGAAAATTAGAACTAATAATGTGAGAATGGGTTTTCAAAGCTCTTCCTTCACTCAAATTCACATTTAAGACTGTGATCTAAGTATAGTATGATGAAGTTTTATACACATATTCAACTGTTCTTAGATAAGGTATTTTGACTTTGAAATCAATAACATTTTCTATAGATATTTACTACAAATCATATGCAGGGAAAACAGAAGCATCAGAACCAGCTACTAAGTAGCTGCAGTATGAAGGACATAAGAAAGTATAGGATATGCGTTAGCTCAGGAGAGGACACATTTTGGTATAGGGAAGAAAGATATGGGTATATGGGACTTCAATTCTGAGTAATATATCATGTTTTATGACAATCAATCAGAGTCTCTATTGTGAATAGCCAGCCAGCTCTGCCTCAAAAACTCTCAAAAGAGAGTTTAGATCTCTTTCTCAAAATGCCATATAACTGAAAATTCTTTGCTTTTAAATTGTATTTTACCTGATTTCAGTTAAAAATTTCAACACTAAAGCCAGTAAGATATTGATACCTTGTGCTTTAGTGGAGACAACAGTTAAATGAAATTTTGCAGATAGCTATGTAAGAACTTTATCCTCTTTATGAATCAGAAGCTATGTAACTAAGGTTAGCCCAATCTAATAAAACCTGCTGGAGAGGGAAAGAATATTAGAATTGAATATTAACATCATATTAATAAAAACACATGGCTTGCAGTCTACGTGGACCATGGGAAAGCTGTGGAAAACCATAGAAGTAACCAGAATCTCGTTGGTGGGTGAGTAGAAATTCTGCTTTATGTACAGAATATACACAAAGGGCACAGGGGGAGTTTATCTGATTCATGGCTGGTTGCTGTGGAAGAAGCTGCAGACCTTGGCAGTGCATCACAATGAACTGCTGGGACAGGAGAGGTCACAACATGTGTACAGGCAGCTCTCAAAGTGGCTCATAATGTGGCAGCCATTCCCAGCACTCATAATATCAAGCCCCAGCAAAAAGTCATTCAGGAATCCTTACATAATTTCTCTATCAAGTAATATTTTTAGTGATACAGAAGGAATATAACATATTGCAGTCCCTGTATTACATTTTATAAAATTATTTTACTTGGTGAATATCCTTGCTTTTATCTAATGATATCTTTTGACAATTTTGGAATTTCAGTTGCAGAAACTTTCACAAACTAAATAATTTTATGTCGATGTGGTGATTATTTTCTTAACTCTGGAAAATAAGATCAACTGCA
This sequence comes from Agapornis roseicollis, assembly GCA_002631895.1. Lineage (NCBI taxonomy): Eukaryota > Metazoa > Chordata > Aves > Psittaciformes > Psittacidae > Agapornis > Agapornis roseicollis. Next base: position 108,772 of record NDXB01016620.1, read on the forward strand.
TTGCATTAAGTCAGTGTTTCACCTTATTTCTAGTTGCTTCTTGGCAAGGTAATGGATTCTGGTTCCTATCAAGTGGCCTTGCCTGACAGGACAAGATATGTTATGCCACCTAGAGGCATTCTTTCTGTCCTTGTTATGTTTTGTCATAGAATATAGAACATAGAATGGTTAGGGTTTGAAAGGACCTTAAGATCATCTAGTTCCAACCCCCCTGCCATGGGCAGGGACACCTACACTAAACCATGCCACCCAGCACTACATCCAACCCAACCTTGAACATTGCCAGAGATGGAGCATTTAACACTTCCTTGGGCAACCCATTCCAGTGCCTCACCACCCTCACAGTAGAGAACTTCTTCCTTATAGCTAACCTGAACTTCCCCTGTTTAAGTTTGAACCCGTTACCCCATGTCCTATCATTACAGTCCCTAATGAAGAGTCCATGTCCTTGTAGGCCACCTTCAGACAATAGAAGTCTTCTATGAGGTCTCCATGCAGCCTCCTCTTCTCCAGGCTGAACAGACACAACTCTCTCAGCCTGTCTTCGTATGGGAGATGCTCCAGTCCCCTGATCATCCTTGTGGCCCTCCTCTGGACTTGTTCCAACAGCTCCATGTCCTTTTTATGTTGAGGACACCAGAACTGCACACAATACTCCAGCTGAGGTCTGGTGAGAGCAGAGTAGAGAGGCAGGATCACCTCCTTCATCCTGCTGGTCATGCTTCTTTTGATGCAGCCCAGGATACAGTTGGCTTTCTGGGCTGTGAGCGCACACTGAAGCTGGCTCATGTTCAGTTTCCCATCAACCAATACCCCCAAGTCCTTCTCGGCAGGGCTGCTCTGTATCTCTTCTCCTCCCAGCCTGTGCCTGGGATTGCCCTGACTCATGTGTACAACCTCGTGCTTCACTTTGTTGAATTCGTAAGGTTGGCATTAGCCCACCTCACAAGCATGTCAAGGTCCGTCTGGATGCCATTCCTTCCCTCCAGTGTATCCACACAGCTGGGTGCCATGTGCAAACTTGCTGAATTGAGCTTGCAAGTTTCAACTTGCATTGAAGCTGCCTGTGTCACTAGCAAAGACATTGTACAGGAATGCTTCCAACACTGGCCCCTGATGGACACCACTCATTACCCATCTTCAGTTGGAAATTAAGCCATTGACTGCAACTTTCTGTGTGAGGCCACCCAGACAGTTCTTTATCCACCGAGTAATCCAGACATCAAATAATTGATGTTTCTCCAGTTTAGATACACGGATGTCATGTGGGTCAGTATTGAACGCTTTGCTCAAATCCGTGTAGATCACATCAACTGCTTTGCCCCTAACCATCAGTTCCTTAGCCCCATCATAGAAGGAAGGCCACCAAATTAGTCAGGCAGGATTTCCCCCTAGTGAAGCCATGCTGGCTGCCACCAAGCACCTTGTTGTTTTTCATGTGCCTTAGCATACCTTTCAGGAGAATCTGCTCCAAGATTTTGCCAGGCACAGAGGTGAGACTGACTGGTCTGTAGTTCCCCGGGTCATCCATTTTCCCCTTCTTGAAAATGGGAGTTATATTTTCCTGTTTCTAGTTGTCATATATTNGAATCTGCTCTTTTGCCAGGCACAGAGGTGAGACTGACTGGTCTGTAGTTCCCCGGGTCATCCATTTTCCCCTTCTTGAAAATGGGAGTTATATTTTCCTGTTTCTAGTTGTCATATATTATCTAAATTGTCAGTGTATTAATCATTGTATTGCTCTGCTTCATTTTGCCTGGTGATGCCTGGTTGTGTAGCAAACTGGATAATCACGAGCATATGAATTTTAGGTAAATCTGAAACAACAGTGGAGAGAAAGTGTGTATTTTTGTTTGCTACGCCTGGTCTGTAAGAAGGGCATACTACTGTTCAGTATATCATCTTAAATTGGAAAAGACCTCCAACAACAGTTGTCATCTTTTCTCATCTAACAAAAACACCTTAACCCAGATCAGAGAAGCCACTCTGAAAGTGGAGAAAACAGGAATTGTCTTCCTTTCTGAAGCGAAGGTACACCCTTTTTACTAAGGGACCAAGAGAATGAAAATGTTCCAAAGTACCCTTCAGTCAACAGAAAAGTGAACTTTATGGTGGTTTTATAACCATTTAATAACCCCATATCTTTACATTTAATAACCTTTATCACTCAGCATTTATATAGAGATTTTGTTCTCTGTTAAGGGAAAACCCCTTTGAATAGCAAAGGTTATTATACAGTGAATATATACAAATGGAAATATATCCTTCTAGGAAGGATATTCTAGAAAATAAAAGTATCTAAAAATGAGTAAGTTTCCCAAATGGGGCAGACGGTAACCAGATGAGTACAGGTACTTATCCTGACATGAAAGGAAAAAATTAAGAAATAACTATTTTGTTTATTTTAATAATCAGGAAATAGCAACTACTTTTTAGAATTTGGGGACTATCTCCAAAATACTGAGGAGATATTCCCAGCTTTGGAATAAGCAGACCTTTGCTCTTTTGTGCAGGAGAGGAGCAACAGTATAAGCCAGTTCTTATTTTCAATGTCCAAAAAACTTCATTTCTTATCTAATCATGTTCCAAGCCTGTAACCCAGCCAGCTGTTTGCCTTTTGTTCTGGCATCTGCCACTTCCAGGTTGGTCAGGAATTTTTTTGCAGAATCAGTTATGTTCCTGCAAAAAATTTTCAGATTTGAGAATTTAGTATTTCCAAACAATTTTGAAAAAAGCTGGAAAAACCCATACCTCTCAACCTGCTATACTAGTAGTAGTCTTTCCTGGTGTAATACGTGTTCAAGCTTGATGTTGGAAGAAGTTGCAGGAGGAACTACAAATGTTCTGCTCTGCCACTTTACATTAGGGGCTTTTTATAGTCCATGAAGAGGAAAGGAAGCCTAAATCCAGTAGTTCAAATAGTGCTTGCCAGTATTTCAGAAGAAAAGCTGAATAATGACTTACAACTAGTATTTTAAGTTCATTAAGATATTCTTGCTCCTTGTGTAATACCCCTTAGGAAAATATGATTTAATTCTAATCTTTAGTAAATAAATTTATAAAAATATGTAACCATTCACTGGAAACAATTTTTGTAGCTTTTTGCTATTTAAATGGTGTTGAATAAAATATTCACATATTTTATTCAAGGGGATGAGTATGTGAGCACTACAATATGAATACTTCTGCCTAATTTTTAAATATACTTCTTCATTTTTCAAATACCTCCATCAGAAGATTATAATGATTGGTTTCTGTGATCATTCATTCAGATAAAACCAAGCTAAAGATGCTCTCCTCAAGTGCATGTCCTGAGTTGAGGTGAAGGGGTCGACCATGATGAAGTTAAAGGAGCATCTGTCCTGTGATGCAGAAACAAGTTTTACACTTACATGTATATTAATGTCCTCTCAGTTATTTTTTGAACGCTAATCATTTTCTTCTTACCTAGAGCTTTTATCATATAATATATGTTTGTTTGCATTTTTTTTACCAGGTGTATATACAGCTATTTAATTTTTAACCAAAGCTTAATTTTACTTTGTTGTTCTTCTATGTGCTTTTGGTCTTATCTACCCAT
>NDXB01016620.1:113455-133910 GCA_002631895.1 Agapornis roseicollis
TTTTTTTTTTTTTTTTTTTGTTCCCCTTTATTTTGTTAGAGAGATATTAATCTAGGAGTTTACTGGCTATTAAGCAGCCAGCATCCAGCCAGGTAATAAATCAGAGGGAGATTAGAAAATTGTTTGCTCTTCTGAAACAAACATCAAGTTTCCTGCGAGCTATCAATGGTTTAACCAAGTTTTTTGAAATGAGAAAGAGAAGAACATGGAAGAGTAATATACAGTGAAACATGGCTTGTACTTCTGTGAAAAACAGCAGCTTCCTTATACCCATGGACATTGATTACATCAAACATCAGACCAAACTTTTTGAAAGCTGGAAATAATTGCACACAGCTTGTATTTGCAATTATGGTTAAGGTTTCACAAAATAATCCTCTGAGACATCACTTGTTTGGCAGTGGGACCAGGTTGGCACTGGATGGAGACCAGAAATGAAAGGCACTCTCAGTCCTAAGAGGAAGTTTGTTCCTGAGGTTTACAGATGCCAGAGGTCTGATCACTTCAGATTATTAATGTTTTTCTACATTGACCCATCATTTCAACTTTGAACAGATTCTTGTTTGCCAGTAGCATATCATAAACCTGTTTTGCTAAAACAAGTCAACATTTTGACTATAAACTTTCATTCCGTTATAACTGTTCAGGGGTAAAAAATTTGAGCTCATTGTGAAAGTTAGAATTCTTTGCATCATCAAGCATCATACCTTTTTCAATTTGAATTCAATGAGAATAGCTGCATCACACTAGAAGTCTCTGTTGCCTTAAGTGCCTCAGTGATTTCATTAATTGATTTATTGGAAATCACCAAAATAAAAAGGGCTATTAAGTATTTTCAAAATGTTAAAATTCTGTAATTATTTAAAGTCATGAAATTGTCCATTTATCCATTTTTTGTATTTTATGCTTTCTTGACTGCTTTGAACCACAGACAATATCATAATAGCATCATTTTTTCCTTTTAAAAAAGATTTCTGTTAATTAGAAGAATATTGCCTGTGAAAGTCTGCATTCTCAGAAAAGTTGAGATATTTGATAAAGCATGATATGGGTATGGGTATGGAAGAAGTAAATAAATTTTCTACTGAGACCAGCCATGTGGGTAAAGGCAGAAGAAGGGCTCTTGGGGGGTCATATTTCAGACCAAAGAGTTAAATTGTAGGAGTTAAATTATATAAGTGCCATAAGTGTTAAATTACTGAGTTACTGAGTTGCCCAACCCTACTCCCAGGAGGACAAGGAAGCGAAGTGGGACAACAGGTTATTTCTGGCCTCTGGGTTTGTGTTTAGGAGCAACAAAATTGTCAGTCCATAAATGGGGCTTATAGGAAAACAACTGCTGACACTTTCATCTCTGTGTGCTAATTAGAATGAGTTATTAAAAGGTTAAAAGTGTATTAACAGTAATCTTATTGTCTCTTTATGTGTGATTGAGCTCTCTGTTTCCTGAAGTCTTGTTATTAAAAGAACTATTTCCTTAATAAATTGCATTAGGTTATGCAGCAAAAGTAAATTATGATTTATATGACTTTTAACGGCACACCAAGACAAATGTAGCTCAACTTAAAACAAGTGTTAGATTTGGTTAAAACTTCTGAATGTAAACAATTCTGTAGAAATAATTAATCATTAAGAAGTTTCCTGCAATTCTGAATGTCAAAATGCTAGTTCCAGCTTCACTGGCAGTCTTCCAGACTAGGCTAACACCAAGCTAGTAACATGCACTTAATGCTTCACATAGTGTATTGTATCTTAAGTACACGAAATATTGATTCCCATCATGACTTTTTAAGGCAATTAGTCCACAGTGAATTAAAATATTAATTGCTTCACATCTATTTTTAAAGAAGTTATTGCAAGATTTAAATGTAAATTAAAAGAATCAGAGAGACTTCGTAACTGGGAATGAGGAAAGTATTACAAAAACTTGGGACCTAATTTATTAATACTACAACATACATGTCTTGGAAACTCCATTACTGTACAATCCTTTCATAAGCAATATGGTTTAAAAAAGGTGATGTTAGAGGAGGAATGGTAGGATCCTGACAGAACTGGAGTAAAACCCCTGTTTTGTGGATGCCTTGTTATAGCTGGAGCAGCACAGTGGAAGATATCCTTCTGAAGTGTACCCTTGACAGAAGGAATAAATTCATTCCAGAATGATCCATGTGGACAATGGAAGACTTAATGAGCTAGAATTTGCACATTTGTTGCCAGCAAGATGAGGAACAGTCTGGAAAAGTTATCTTTTTAAAAAGAAAGAATCACTTTTGTAGGAGTCTTCTTATTGGTAGGATAAGACTTACTGACTCACAGCAGACCTGCTTCAGTAGAACTGCTAAGGACAAGTGCTGATTTTGAGCAAACATTTGGGGTAAAATTATCTGCTGCTATAAACATAATCTGCTAATTTTGATGTGAATTTGAGCAGTTGCACCAGGAAAAGAATGTGTCTTTATATTTGCTCAATTCTCCCTAGGAAATAATCTGAAAATAAACATTAGCTTTTCCTAAACCCAAGTCAAATGAAGAAGGAACAGGTATAAAATCTATATTTAGCAATTCCTCTCTATGTTATATTCCCTTACCATGTGTGTTTTGTAGTTATTTTTCCTCTGACTTGAAAAATCATACTTAGATTATACAGAGACAGGCAGATACTTTTAACACATATAAATTATCTGTTTAGAAGCAGTGCTTCTGGAGTAATTGCTTAGATGGAGTTTAAGCCTAAATGTTAGTATAACTTTCACCACATATTTGTCTGATCTTTTCTCAGTGTGTCATCCAATAAATTATTTCAAGGTCAATTTTTTTCCATATTAGTTAAGATTTGATTTTTGCTGATGCTGACCATAAAGGTATTTCTTTGTTGTGGTATCTTTGGTGTTGGTTTTTGCTTGGGTATTTTCTGGGTTTTGTTGTTTTTGTTTTTGTTTTTTTTGTGGGGCTGTTCTTTTTTGTTTTTTGGGTTTTTTTTTCCATTCTAATGAATACACACTTTTACCTGACACAGTCATTTTCAAGTTTGAAATTCCTGAGATGCTTCAGGAAGAGGTGATTGTATCAGGCTTTATATCAGTGTTGTTATGAATAGGGAAACCCTTAACATGCCTTGCACTTCTGGGAGCCAATATCACTTACATAAGTCATAGAAATGCAAAGTCCTCAGTCCTGTTCTACCTTTCCAGAAACTCAGACTTCTTCAGTCTCTTCATAAGACCTTTACAGACTTGTAGTATGTCTGGGATCCCTTTCCCCACCTTCCACTGTGGACTGCCAAACTCTCAAGAAGACAAAGTAGATGGCTGCAGTCAACCAGCAGGCTGAGCTGCCATTATGTGTTACTAAGGACCTCCTGAAAATAGGTATTTGTAATCAGTCAGTCCTCTCTTCTTCTGACCACAGTGAGTACATGTTAAAGATTAATAAATTCCTTGGAATTTTTTATTTGAGAAGGCTTATCGTCAGTCCATCAAAAACATAGTTAAGGTTTGAGAAAACATAATGAAAACTGGATGTGGCAGCCTTTTATTCAGAGAAATTAGAAATTTGTATTTTGCATGAAATACTAATCCAAAACGATATGTTTGGATTGCCAAGATATATTATGTGTATGTGACAGGATTTAAGCCATGGGCCATAAGGAGCAGTTCTGCTAACAGAGGTGGGCTAAGATATCTATTGGATTGCAGCAGTGTGTTCATGTCTGAGAGAAGCAGCAGAAATGGGGAAAAAAAAAGGCAGCAAAAAGCAGTGTACAGCCTCTCCCCATCCAAAAAAAAAATTAGCCTAAACTATAACCTGAAATAAATCTCAGTCTTTGAATGATATGTATCATAGAATAATGGAATAGAACGTAAACACTTTCCCTCCTTGTTTGATTCCTGTTGCATTCAGAGGGATCAGACTTTGACGTATCCTTTCTGTTTACCAAGAAAGCATTCAAAGAAATATCTGGCCCCACTATCAAGTTCTCCCATATAGAAACAACACAAAGAAGTTATTTTTTTATGAACTAGTCTGGTGTAAAGGGGTAGAAATATGCTTCAAACATACAGAATGGCATTTTCACAAGGTGTAAATAGAGTTAGTTTTAATGTGCAGTAAGACGCTGGCTCCCAAGAACCTCAGTAGCTTTTTAAATAGGAGATGGATGCTTCTGAGAAATAACACCTTTGTGAGTCAGTTCCACTGAAATGGCAGTTACTTACTAACCTTATATTTTTATATTTTTACTGCAAGTCATATTTTCCTGCATTATGGGATGTTCTTAACAGTGTTCCCATGAGATAAGTAGAAGTTGTGCATGTCATCACTTTTTGTTTCTTTTTTATTAATTCCAAAAGAAGACTCATGGAAAGAAAGTTCTTTACAAATGTCCCAGATGCCCTCTGGCTTCTGTGAAACCAAGATCAGTTTGCAAAAATTTCAAAACAGACTCTTTGTTGACTCCTTTTTCTAACTCAGGGCAATGTGTAAAGCATAGATATATTTTGGGAAGCCTGCTATGATTTCTTTATGCATACGGCCAGAACCTGTCTTTGGCATACAGTGTGAAACAGTCCAGAAAATTTTCCATGGTCTTTATGAACTCTATGTCAATGGCAAACAAGTACATGTCCTGTTCCTTATGTTTGCTCCCTCTTAACAGCATCTTGTGACAGCTTTGAGGGACAACTGCACAGAGACAACTGCACAGAGCATGCCACAAACAAGAAATTCCCAAATTGGACTACAGATTTATGACAGGATTATAAGGGCCTTTCTCCCTCATGAGCACGAACAATTGGCCTGTAATTTAACAGACGATCTCCTTCACTTGTTAATTAGGGGCAATTTTGTGGACTAAATAGAGCAGAACTATAAAATGGAGAATAACTATAAAAAAGTTAACACATCTTTATGTGTATTTTGGATCTGTTATGACTATTTAATAAAAGAGTGAAAGGACTTTCTGATCAAGTGAATTATGTGTATGCATTGCAACAATTCTTAAAAATCAAAGTTAATTATTCTATACTACTGTTTGCATAAGAATGTATGTTCTTATAGCACATAAACATATTTAATAATTTAGCAGTTTTATAAGAAAATAACATTGCTTGACCCAGAAGTAATAATATTCTTTAAAGTAGAAGGTTACTGTAGTACAGTAAAACTTATCATTTAGGGTCTTGCTTTACACAAAGATGATGGAACAACAAGGAAAATTTCAGTATAGCAAAGCAGTAAATTTATTCTACTAAAGTGATTGAAAATAGAAAATGGAAGGAGTTAAACTTCATCAAAGTCTGAGGAGCTGCTGTAATAAAATCAAGAAAATCCCTAGTTTTAGTAAAGTGGGCCAGGTTGGCACTGATTAGAAAATAACTTTCAAGAGGTGGAGTTTGAGAGATGGGCTTCAGAAATTTTGAAAGAAATGAGGGAATAACATTCATTAAATTAAAATCTACTCAGTATCTTCTGTACCCAATCAAGCCAGCCCAGGATAAGGGCACCTGCATGTTCTGGTCTTAAAGGATTTACAAGTTTTGAGAAGAAGAAAAGATAAGATTTAACCTTTGTACTTCTATGGCTGTTCAGAAAACACAGTATTTCATCAGATCTGTATTAATTTTGACAAAAGCTTTGCTCCTGTGAAAACAAGAGCCTCTGGATTCGTTTAGAATAGTCAAGTAAGGAAAATCTAACTTAATAATTCAGACCAGGGGCTTTAGTTTAATTCTTTCAGATTCCAGTGACTTGCATATTTAGAAAGTTGTTGTCTGCTCCACAGTGACTTTTTCAGTATTTGTTGTTGGAAATAGTTAGGTTACTTTGTCTGTCTGTATATCATTTTCATATCAATAACTAGATTCTGATTAGAGCATAGATTTCAAATTACAATCCTGTGTCAGTATGCTTCCCAATCCCCACTTTATTGTGTGCAGATTCTCAGTAGATGATCGATAGCATGCTAAACTTTTGCTAAGTGATATAAAGGATTGAATGTGTGCATACAATCTTTTAGACATAAACCAAATCTAGGCCTAGGAGTGGTTTCAACTGCACCTAGACTCTTCTACGAGAAGTTTACAAAGCAAGAAGGTCCTTTCTGAACTTCACAACTCAATGCAAGGCTCTCCCTGGCAGTTTTGTCTGAGCCTGTCTTCTATATAATAAATGAGTGTATTTTGCCATTGAATCTTGTTAAACCACTGTTGCATTTTCCATTTAATTTTGCTATATCAAAAAAGCATATTGTTGATCCTCTCTTGCAAGTGAAGTGAATGACTTCATTCACAACAAATTCCTGGACCAAATACTAGAGAACAGGTGTCTGTTGGGATTCACAGTATTTCGATCAACTTCTGATGGTAAAGCTCAATGTAATGAGCGTCCTAAGGAGGTTCAAAACCATCTTTCAAGAGGTTTAACATCACTTGCATCTCAGTGCTCACTAGCTGATGTCTTACACTAGTAAAACTCCTTTTTTTGAGGTCAGTGGGTGTATACCATATTTTATTAATCATAAATATAACACTGTCTATAGCTCCATCCTGTGATTCAAAAGCCAATATACCTAATAGTTACCCTTAGGATAAAAAGAATGATTGCAAGCAATCAAACTATTTCTTCCTATTTCATCCAAGCTGTCCATATGCATGATCTTAGCACATAATACGTGCTGAATAAAATATGTTTGCATGTATCAGAAAAATAGTTCACTTGCCAAAGGCATGGTGCAGTGTAAGTGCAGTAACACAATGCAGCTGATTCACTAAGGGTGGCTCAGTTGGAACTGTTAGTCTTCAAGCCACAGGAGATGCTGTATGTTCATGAGGATAAAATCTTCTGAGTGTGTCTTTGAATATTCTTATTTGCAGTCATCCTGTTGTCATTAATGGCATTAAATCTGTCTTTTTGTGGCATTCATTTTGCACTTATTATATTTAGAAATAAATGAGCATGTGCATAAACACATTTCTATGTAATAATGAAAAGGCTTTTCAATGTAGAGGGTTCACTGTTATTTTTCATCTTATTAAAATATAAATAGTAATTCATTTGTAAATGTAAAGAAAAAATTTTTCAGTTTAAATTTAAAGATTTTTTTCATTATCAGCTTAATGAATTCAGTTACTGAAGTTTTTGATTTGACTGTGGAGTACATGCCGCCAGTTAGATAACAATTCGGATAACATTATAATCACCTGTACTCTAGTGTTGAATTTTAGATTTCTGGCAGATCTCATTAGCTTTTATAGTTCAAAATAAGTGCTAGAATTCAAGAAGCAAATACAGAAGATAAGGAAATTAAAATAGAACAAATGGGATCAGAAAGGAGAATGGATGGGTGGGTTAACGTTAAGAACAATGAATGGGTGGGCTTGTCCCCATGGAAATAGCAATTACTTTAAATTAAGAAAGTAACAGCACTCATGCTCTCAGTGCCAATTTTAGATCCAGTGTACATGAAACTGGATTCATTGACGTCAATAAAGTAAATTTCCATCGGGTTTAAATTTGTTTCACTCTGCTAACCACCAGGATGAACCAAAGCAGGTTCTTCCTTAAAGTCAATATACCTAAAAACAGAGTTGAAGAACATTGCTGACGTCATGTTACTCCATTAACATCAGTATTCACACTTCCATGTGTTTTGGAAGACAACAGAAATTTTTTTTATTACTTTCATCACCTTTTGCTGTTTAGATATAGTCTTAGCTTTTTAAAAAGCTTTTAAAGCTTTTTAAAGCTTTTAAAAAGCTTTTTAAACCTTTTTAAAGCAGGGGTTAAAGTTGAGCCTTGAAGTGCAGATGAGTAAAGCTAGAGGATTACTTCACATCTCATGTATGTCTTGCTTACACATCCCATGAGATGCTTTGCTTTTTTATTTCAGAGAAGAAATCCCTTTTGTTACATGCTTGGTTTATGAACCACTATCAATAAACTCCATAGTCTCCTGCAGAACTAGCAATTAGTTGGCTATTCACTAGCCTAAAATCTAATAACTTAATTCATCTCTACTGACATCTATTTCAATCTAATCTGAATGTGCTTTGAATTGAAATCCTTTCCAGGAAGGTGCTAAGTCATAGTGACCTGACCTGAACAAAGCTGAGGCATTACAGAGACATGGTTTAGGAAAGTGGTATCTAAAGATACTGTGTTGTATCCTCCACAGTGCTCCTCTCTTTCATTGGAAAATGAAAAACAATATGATTATTGCACTTCTAACACAATGAACAAAAACTTTAACTGTAACCACACACAAGCTTCTAGTTTGATAATGACCCACTAGTAACCATTCCTTTAACACTGTTTTCTGCCTGCCAGCATTTTTGCCCACCATATGTTTCGACCTTGCCTTGGAGACTGTTATAGGAAAAAATGTTAGATATTAATGAATACATATTCATAATATGCATTGTTATATAATATACCTGGACTTGTGCAAAGCGTTTGACACTGTCCCACATGACATCCTTGTCTCTAAATTGGAAAGATATCAATTTGATAGATGGACCACTTGGTGGATAAAGAAGTGGTTGGATGGCCAAATGCAAAGAGTTGTGGTCAATGGCTCAGTGTCCGGCTGGAGGCCAGTGACGAGTGGTGTCTCTCAGGGATCGGTGCTGGGACCGGTCTTGTTTAACATCTCTGTTGGTGACATGGACAGTGGGATTGAGTGCGCCCTCAGCAAGTTTGCCGATGACACCAAGCTGTGTGGTTCGGTGGATACGCTGGAGGGAAGGAATGGCATCTAGAGGGACCTTGCCACACTTGTGAGGTGGGCTGATGACAACCTCATGAAGTTTAACCATGACAAGTGCAAGGTCCTACAGCTGGGTCGGAGCATTCCCAGGCACAGCTACAGGTTGGGCAAAGAGGGGATTCAGAGCAGCCTATGCGGACAAAGACTTGCTGGTGGTGGTCGATGAGAACATGAACATGAGCCAGCTTCAGTGTGCACTCACAGCCCAGAAAGCCAAACGTATCCTGGGCTGCATCCAAAGGAGCATGACCAGCAGGTCGAAGGAGATGATCCTGTCCCTCTACTCTGCTCTCGTGAGACCTCAGCTGGAGTATTGTGTGCAGTTCTGGTGTCCTTAACATAAAAAGGATGTGGAGCTGTTGGAACAAGTCGAGAAGAGGGCCATGAGGATTATCAGGGGACTGGAGCATCTCCCATACAAAGACAGGCTGAGAGAGTTGTGTCTGTTCAGCCTGGGGAAGAGAAGACTGCGTGGAGACCTCATAGCAGCCTTCCAGTATCTGAAGGGGGCCTGTAGAGATTCTGGGGAGGGACCCTTCATTAAGGACTGTAGTGGCAGGACAAGGGGTAATGGGTTCAAACTTAAACCGGAGAGTTTTAGATTGGATATAAGGAAGAAATTCTTTCCTGTTAGGGTGGTGAGATGCTAGAATGGGTTGCTCAGGGAGGTTGTGAGTACTCCATCCCTGGTGGTGTTCAAGGTCAGGTTGGATGAAGCCTTGGGTGGAATGGTTTAGTGTGAGGTGTCCCTGCTTATGGCAGGGGGGTTGTAACTAGATGATCTTAAGGTCCTTTCCTACCCTAACTATTCTATGATTCTATGATTCTAATATGTGTTATTATATAGTATGTACACTGTGTGTCCTTGCACAGGTCTCAAAGATGAGGCAGCCTAATAATCAAGAGTACCAATCAAACAGGGAGAACTTAGTTTTTTGAGGAGTTTTCATCTCTAGGCTTTTCTTACAGTTAATGAAGAAGTTGTGGCTGTGAGGTATATGTAAGAGTAGTTGTCTTCAAGTTAACAGGCTGTAAAGCCAGGCATAAGCAATCTGAGAATGAGCTGGGTTGGGACTCTGTCCCAGTTACTAGACTGCCAAGTCCACCACTAAACCATGTCACTAAGGGCCTCATCTGCACAGGTTTCGAACAGGGATGGTAATTCCACCACTTCCTTGGGCATCTTGTTCCAATACCTGACCACTCTTTTGATGAAGAATTTTTCTTAATATCTAATTTAAACTTTCCCTGGCATAACTTGGGGACATTACCTCTTGCCCTTCCACTTGCTACCTGGGAGAAGAGACTGACCCCTACCTCACTACAAGCTCCTTTCAAGCAGTTGTAGAGAGTGATAAGGTCACCCCTGAGACTTCTTTTCTCTGGACTAAATAACCCCAGTTCCATCAGCCACTCCTCGTCAGACTTGTACTCCAGACTCTTCACCAGTTTTGTTGCTCTTTTCTGGACCCATTCCAGCAACTCATTATCTCTCTTGCTGTGAAGGACGCAGAACTGATCACAGGATTCAAGGTGCGGCCTCACCAGTGCCAAGTATAAGGTTATATATCTGTGTATGAATAACCTCTTCTTAAACCACAAATATTATTGTACATTTACTATTCATAATTATTTGGGGAACTGCTGGCAACATCAGTTTAGACAAGTAAATTGCCTGTGACTGATTGCAATGAGTATTGTATATTCATAACAAATTATGTGATCACCAAATCACTTCGTATGTGTTCATAGAGGAAGCCCCAATTGTTTCCTTTGGATTATCACTGAACTATTGCAACTGTACAGCTCTCTTATATGAAAAATAAGAAAACCTTCCAGTTTTGCTGTTCTGTGAACAAGAGTATGGAGGGCCTCTGACACTAGCAGAAAATTCAGCAGGTTTCACAAAAATATTCTGAAATCCTACATTCATCCAGCTCTGCTCCCAGATGAATGTTTTGCTGTCAGTGTCATCCACATAGCTGCCATTTGCACCAGCTGTTCTTCTACATGCAAACACTATTTCTGATTATGGCTCCATTTACAGTGCTGTGTCTGCATCAAGGCATCCTTTACACTGATAAGAAATGTGACAGGAAGAGTTACAAATACAAGACACATTGAGGTAGAGAGGCAGGTAATCCAGGTGAGATTTTGGTATACATTAGCAATGCAAACAATCTTCAGTGAAAGACAATTACATTGTCTTCAGGTAGGCTGTGTTAGACCCTACCCACAGAATGTGTTTCTCACTGCTGCAGGAAATCTCTAGACTTGGCTGGCAATAAAACTTAGAAACCATAATCAGACAATACCTGTATCAGCTTGATAAAGAAGACTTTTTGCTTTTTATATGCTGCCAATTTCTGGCATACTTAAAATGAATCTTGCAAGAAACATGGTGAAGAAAATACAAATCTTTTCTAAGACAAGCCATTTTTTTATGCCATCCTAAGACCTCATCAGTGGATATGCCATGTGGCTATCAAGGTAAAAATGCCTTTAAAATAATGTACAAAAAATATTCAGGCACCACAAGTATTTTTATGTTTTCAAAATCAAGGTCATTATCATGCCTGAAAAAAATAACAACAATTTTGGGAGCAGGCAGGAGCGAACTATAATTCCAGTGTGTCTTTTACTATAATGCTAACAGACACTTGAGGAACTGGTAACAGTCTGCCAAAGATCATTTAAGAGTACATACAAATGCTAAAATCCACCTACAGTGTAGAATCAGCAGGCTATAGTAGTTGCAACTTCGATGAAATAAAGGTGGTTTTATAACACTGTCAAGCCTAGTAATTACAGAAATCATCATTAAATTTTAGGCTATATTTAACAGACATTTTGAGAGCAATCATCATTTCTCATGCTATTTGAAGGAAAACCAACAACTTGAAATGCAAAAAGAGTGATAGAACATTTCAAGAAAATCATCACATTGTCTCCACGCTAAGCCATAACACACCTTTCTGTATTTGGCATTACTTGCAATCCTGATTCCCATTTCAAAAAGAATATAATAGGATTACAGAAATGTAGAAGACGACTGACAAAGATGACCAAAATTATGCAATAGTCTTCACAAGAGGAAGTATTTAAAGAATGGTTGCATTTCAAAATGAAAAAAAGGAGACTGGTAGGGATTTCTGCAGTCCTTGGTACCACAAAGCAGATGGATAGATAGCAAATAATACCTGCTCACCACCTGTCATCCAGACACTTGCATAACTGATTCTACATAAACAAATGTAGAGGTTTTTTTCACAGAGTTAAACTGAATTTTCTTGCCACAGAATATTGAGGATGTCAAGAGTCTGCATAGTTTCAAAAGTGATTACATAAATATATATATATGTATATATTTTTAGAAATATAAAAAAGCCAAAGCTGTTTAACACAAAGATCTACTTCTGGCCCAGCACATCCCTAAACTACGATTTGTTCTTTTCTGCTAGTCTTCAGTCATCTGCCTTTCACTGCTCTAGGAGAGGTCAAAGAATCTTTAGATCCTAGCCACCATGCAGTTCTCTCCTCATCCCCAGACAAAAGCCATCATCCCCATAATGTTCCATGATCCTGCTCTGCACAGCTATGTTGACCTTGTCCTTACTATTTCATAGAAAGCCTAAGCTTAATCTTATCTCCTCTGGTGACAGTCAACAATTTTTCCTTCCAAGAAAGGACTGTAGATATGTGACCTAAGAGAGGATGTTTAGAGCTGCGTGGGAAAGACATTTTCAGGGAAATATGTGCTAAGAAATTCATAGAGTATAGCATGATTTCTTAATGATTTGAAGATTTTTTAAGCCTGTGTCTGAGAATGGGCTTGGATGTATGTGATGTAGTTATGATATGACAATTTGAGCTGATCGTTATTATATAGATAGATGTATGTAAAACTAAAACTTTGGTTAAAAGATCTGCATTGACTTCTGATTTCATCAAAAGTGGCATAGTGTTGGCTTTCGACTTTAAGAAAAAAAAAAGAACAGTATGTAGTTACAATCTTTTGCATTGTTTTCTACAGGTTTCTGTATTTGATTTAAGATTAGTTTAAGCCTCTTTCCACTTTAGAAATACGTACAAGAATTAAATGAAGATTCTCACATAGTTGTAAGGGCTTGTCAGAGTGTCATGAATGGGGAACAGGACTTGGAGTCTGATTGTATGAATTGAGAAACTTTAAAATAAAAAGTTATCTTGAAACGGGAAACTTTTTACAGACCAAGTGACACAATATTCTTAATTCATTATGACAAGCTACTTTTCTTTCCTTTTTTTTTTTTTAAAAAAAAAAGCATCAAAAATATTAAATATTATAAGAAGTATAAANTTGGAGTCTGATTGTATGAATTGAGAAACTTTAAAATAAAAAGTTATCTTGAAATGGGAAACTTTTTACAGACCAAGTGACACAATATTCTTAATTCATTATGACAAGCTACTTTTCTTTCCTTTTTTTTTTTTTTTAAAAAAAAGCATCAATAATATTAAATATTATAAGTAGTATAAATATTAAGATAGTATAAAATTGTTCTTTGGACAGGGAGAAAATAAGGCTGTATTTTTAGAACAGCTATTATTTGTCTTCTGTATATACATTCCACAGAATTCATTTTAAAACTATGCAACAAAAGTTCTCATTTAGAAATGAACTGTAACTGACAATTCTTGGGAAAAGTTAACTCAAAAATCACGGTAAGAGCTGGTCCTTCAAATGCTTTTAGTGGCATGACACTAACTGCTTCTACATAACATACATAACCTATCTTGGCACACACAGCATTTAAGAGGAAAGAACTATTTCTTTTTGCATAAGGGATATTTCTGCAAGATTTTTTTTTTTTTCCCTGCTTGGTTAAAAATGAGAATTGGCTGAAAGTTTATACACTGAAATAAAATTTTAACTCTGTCCCTCATTTAAAGTCTATAAATTCATTCTGGGCGGAGTAGTCTCTTCACCATTTCACTTGCAAAGTGAGGCTTTGTGCCATGCTAGGTGCTTTTTGTTGCATCTCAGCCAGGACATTAGGGTAAAATGGAACAGAGACAAGTAAATTCAAGTTAGCTACAAATTCTGACTTGCAGAAGTTTGATTAAAGAAGTGTTTCCTTGAATACTCTGTCTCACTATAAAGCCTATATTTAGTTTAAAAAATAAAAACAGCTGCTTTTTGTTTTGGCTTCCTAGTATCCCTCTAAAAACACTGACATGAGGTTTTTGACTGGAGTTTCCAGGTCACTAGTCCACTTCCGTGGAGATACTATGCAGCTACTTAAAGGTTGCCTGCCAGTGTCAAACAAATAGACTCATAAAGGGGCCTTGGTGTTCAGTTTTATCCTGAACTAAATAGTAATTTATTATAACATAAGCAAACAGAAATATGGCAACTACTGGTAAAGCTATATCTTGTCTATTAGGTTAATGAGAGCATGGTTCCTGCCTACAGTAACGTATTTGCTGCCTGCTAGCAAAGGCAACACAGAGACCTTTTGCAAAGCAGCTATTTAATACCAGCTGCCACTTCCTATAAAACAGTGTCAAGTTCATTAAATGAGTCCAGACACCCATCTATCAGGTTGTCTTTACGTAAGTCACAAATTGCTAAATCTGGAAGCAAGTGCTTTTTTGTTGTTCTTTGTGAGTGCTGTATGATGAGCTTGGAGACAGAAAGTCCAAAAGAAGACTATCTGAGCATTGAAAGTGGAATATATGTGGGTTGTTAAGAGCGCAGTCTTGATTTATTATTTAATTCTTCCAGAAGACTTCTCTTTGGCAGCACTCTGTAAGCATTATCTAGGATTTTAACCATTCTTGTGTTCATGCAGTCATCTACTTGTGTTATATGGCCTTCTTTTGACCTAGCATATACAGGAATCCATTAACACTAGCAAAGACCTGAGTCTGACAAAGTATGTAGGTATTTGACTCAGTCCACTTTGGGTAAGCAAATGACATGCATGCACACATAATACTTGACTCATTTTAAATGATACAATAAGTAGAAGAAAGCCTGTAGTTTTCAAGGCTCGAGACATGTGTTTAAATCACTTTCACAGCTTATGGGTGCATTAGCAAGCGGTCAAAATACACTGGTGAAGTGAAGAATTCAAAATCTGTGAGGTGCAGAGTATGAAAGCTTCCACTGGCACATTGTACTGTTTATGTGTCCTGACTGGATGTCACAAGCTTTTGAAATATGAAAACAAAGAACATCAACAAGACATTTATGACATTTACCCAATTTATTTACCTTTTTTAGTAGTGGTTTTGAACAGGGAACAGCCTAACCCCATGAGAAATGGATATTATCTCAATATTTAGATACAAAAATATTTCAAAATGAATTTTTGTATCCTCTCGGGGGAATTCAGTTCAGAGGAATAACAGTCAGTCTGCTACTAGCAGATGTTCTTAAGAGCAGTTATAGAGTTGCAATGTAAGAGTACAGCATCTCAAAAATTTAGGTTGGAGGTGTGGAGTGTTTCTTGAGCATTATTTTTGTGCAACTAATTTGTTTATGCTTCATTTGAAGTGTAAATATTTTCCTTTATGTTTAGCACCACAGATTTGGATGCTTACAAGTTTCTGGTGCTTTTTATATATTGCGTGTTTCCATGTCTGTTTTTCAAAGACTATCAGTGCAGTTATGAATACACATGTAGAGTCTAGGTTGTTTTTTTCTTCATTATGATGTGAAATTTTGATTTCAAATATGATGGGTTAAGCTATTAAATCTCTTAGAGAATTCATTCTGTTATCTTGATTTCTAAATTATTTTTCCACACTAGCATTAAACATGGTCTTAATCATCATAATTATTAAAGAAAATTTGATGTTCTAAAGTAAGATAAAGATATATCTTGAAAAATATTTTTCAACTTGGTATGTAAAAGACAGTAAGTGAGAAACTGCAAAATAAGCTGGAGAGTATCGAAAGGCTTATTTTCATACATTATGTGGGTATGAAGTACAAAAAATTGAAGAAGGTATGAAACATTAAAGGTAATAGTTCTCTATTTTGACTGACAAGCCATTTTCAGTGTAGACATTGCAATACACAAGATTTAATAAGTTCCGTGGGGAAGGAGTAACTTTTCCCTCATTCAGTTTTAAGTATATGAGTCAGAAAAGTTTTCCTGTTATGAAGTCTACAGCCTTTGAAGAGCATGAATTCTTATTTCTTTTTTCAAGCAGAAAGTTTCTGGGTAATAAAAATGTTAAAATTAGTACACGCTATCCAAATACATATTGGAGAAAATCAGGAGTTCATAAGACAGATACCATTAGCATATTCTCACTGTCATGGGCAAGCTTATGTGATTCTTTACAGTTAAAAAAGCCTTTTATCTATGTCTTTTGAAATGTCTGTTTTCCAGAACCCTGAACGTATTTTTGGAAGTTTTCCTGCTATTTATGGGGTGAAGAATGCAGAATGATTCTTAAATAAATGGAAGGTGCCTTGAATCCACCTGTATATATCTCCAGTCCTAATGGTAAATTATGTTTGCATGTCTTGTTTGCAATGCTATATCCTCTGGTGTACCACCTTTGTGATCAGCTTTTCTCTTTCAAGTGACTGCCCAGCATGACAGAGAGCATGTCTATCCTGCATATCAAGTTGGAGCCTTTACATTACCCACATCAAATAAATTTCCTTTCTCATTTCCTTTCAGTTATTGGGTTGGTGTTTCTCTATGCTATTTAAATTCTTCTCCAGTATAGGTTTCCTAGGGACTGGACATCCCATTCAGACTCCCCAGAACTAGAACAGGCCATACTACCAATTTTCATTTGCCCTTGATAACTCTGATTTATCTATGTCCCCAGCTTTCTCCCATCCTAGGATCCAAAGCAGCATGGTTGAAGCTTGCCTCACAGAAGCTTTCTCTGGAGCATCATACATCAGCTCTAGACACCCTCCTCTTGGAGCTGACCAAGAAATGAAGGTACCTCCTAACAAAGAGAGCAGGGGAAACAAAGATCCATCATTAAGGCTGACTAAGGGGAATGCATCTTGCTTCAAGAGGCATGTTCTGTGTGGCCAAGATACTGAATTCAGGTTATATTTATTAGCAGTGAAAGGAATTCACTGTGCTTCCAAGCAGAGCTAACATCTAATAGAGTTCTGATAAAGGTGGTAAGCTAAGAGCTTTTGCATAAGGTGCTGCAGAAAGTTTTTTCTTGCATATACCAAGGTGGTATATGCAAGGGTGGGCTAACATTGCATGATCGTCTTTGAAAACTGGCTTTTGCAGATTACAGATTTCTTCAAATATTTACATGGGAGTAGCTGCTGCTCTTCATTACTTTGTACCATCGTGCTCCATGCTTGATGACTTTATCTTTCCTATCTTTATCTTTTCTTCAATTTTAGCTCATGTTCACAGCTTCCCGTGGCTGCAAATACAAGATTTAGTCATCTGCTTCCACAGTCTCTCCTCTTTGCCAAAACCTCCAGCACATCTTTCTCTTTTGCTCTTCTACAAGTTCCTATATTTTTCAATCTCAGTAAGAAGTACTTAAGTACTTTTATATTACAAGACAACCAAAACTGAAATGAGTGCTCTAAAGCATGAATCTTTATCTAAATTACTTGCTTACATTTTATTTTTCCTACTAAAACATTCATTTTTAAAAATTAAGATAGGAAGAAGTATTAGTTTACTGTTTCTTCAATTCACAAGGTGCTATCATTACTCACAGCACTCTGATTATGTCAGAAAGCTCCACCCAGAGTAAAAACTGTATTTTTTTTGATTCTTTTAACACACACTGCACACTCAAGTTTGGCATGGTTTGCAGGTTTATTGGGTCAGGTGTACCTAACTCCAAAGCATACTTAAACAGGAGGTCCAGTGGCCTACAGCTGCAGATAGAATCATAGAATAGTTAAGGCTGCAAAGAACCTTAAGATCATCTAGTTCCAAGCCCCCTGCCATAAGCAGGGACACCTCACACTAAACTATTCCACCCAAGGCTTCATCCAACCTGACCTTGAACACCACCAGGGATGGAGCACTCACAACCTCCCTGGGCAACCCATTCCAGCATCTCACCACCCTAACAGGAAAGAATTTCTTCCTTATATCCAATCTAAACCTCCCCTGTTTAAGTTTGAACCCGTTACCCCTTGTCCTGTCACTGCAGTCCTTAACGAAGAGTTCCTCCCCAGAATCTCTACAGGCCCCCTTCAGATACTGGAAGGCTGCTATGAGGTCTCCACGCAGTCTTCTCTTCCCCAGGCTGAACAGTCCCAACTTTCCCAGCCTATCTTCTTATGGGAGATGCTCCAATCCCCTGATCATCCTCATGGCCCTCCTCTGGACTTGTTCCAACAGCTCCACATCCTTTTTATGTTGAGGACACCAGAACCGCACACGATATTCTAAGTGAGGTCTCACAAGAGCAGAGCAGAGGGGTAGGATCATCTCCTTCGACCTGCTGGTCATGCTCCTTTGGATGCAGCCCAGGATACAGTTGGCTTTCTGGGCTGTGAGTGCACACTGAAGTCGGTTCATGTTCATTTTCTCATCGACCACCACCAGCAAGTCCTTGTCCGCATAGGCTGCTCTGAATCTCCTCTTTGCCCAACCTGTAGCTTCACCTGAGGTTGCTCTGACCCAGGTGTAGGACCTTGCACTTGTCATGGTTAAACTTCATGAGGTTGTCATCAGCCCACCTCACAAGTGTGTCAAGGTCCCTCTGGATGGCATTCCTTCCCTCCAGTGCGTCCACCAAACCACACAGCTTGGTGTCACCGGCAAACTTGCTGAGGGCGCACTCAATCCCACTGTCCATGTCACCAACAGAGATGTTGAACAAGACCGGTTCCAACACCAATCCCTGAGGGACATCACATGTCACTGGCCTCCAGCCGGACACTGAACCATTGACCACAACTCTGATAGATGGAAAGCATTACAAAAAAGATAAACACAACCCAGCAAATTGAGTTTAGCTTCTCTGGTGGAGGAGAGACATACAGCTAAGGGCATGGGGAAATGCAAAATTAAAACAAAAGCTTTACACTGTTCTATGGGGATTCATATTTCATGTGCTTGCAAAGGTTTTTTGCAGAGGTTTTCTGTGGTGTGCCTAGCAACCTCTGCTACTTCACAGCTTTATCCCATGTATCTGTGTGAAAAAAAGTCTTAAACTGTGATTATACATAAATCCAAAATGTTATGGGTAAGTCAGCAGTGGATCGTCATGTCTCCTTTTATGAAGTTACTGAATGATCAGTTGGTTTATTTGGATCATATTATGTTGTTTTCTTAACATAAGATTGATCCTATCTTAGATGCAGATGTGGGTGGCTGCCTCTTTCTGACTCAGTCTCTTCGTCTCCCACCACTAGGCAGGAATAACTCAGCAGGCTGCACTTTCCTAAAGCAGATGACAGGCACCTGGTTACATATCAGGACAAACAGAAGCCTTTTCTGGAACATGTTTTTGAAAAAAGTTTAAGGTAACCTAGAAATCCTTAAAATAGACATTTCCCCCAGCTGTTTTCTTTGTGCAGGTGAAGGAGGACCTGCAGCTGTTCTTGGCAACATGACCACTGTGCTAATATTCTGACTGAACTGATGCACCGTTATGGTTTTTATGGCAAGGAAAATAATAGTTAATAGAGCTCCTGTGTTACTGTACCAGCAGGATGCCAGAGGCTTAAGGTAGCAAGTACTTAGCATTTGGCATTTTCATGTTTTACAAAGGAGGACATATCACTGTGTATCAGTGCTTTTGAAATGCTGTCATGAAAACCTTGCTTTTGACCTAACTTTATGAATCTTTGATTCAGCATCACAGGGACATAAACAAAATCAATTTGATGACTGTGTGAAGCCTTACAGCCTTCCTCAACTCTACTCTGCTCTCAACTATATGTTCTAAAACGTGGTCCTTGAGGGACAATAAGGTAAATTTAATGTCTTACTCTGGGAGTGGTTGCTATAAATTATAGTGATGACAGGATAATGCAAACAAGCCATCTGCTGGCACTGTCTGGGCTATATATAAGGCCTGTCTGCACTCAGATCCTGCACTAATGGAAGAGTAGAATAAGAAAATGGGATATGGTTGAAACATAAATTAGCTGTTCCCATGGATAAAGAGCAGCAGTAAGAAAGTGCAAATACATGCACACTGGCAAATGCAAGAGTTGCTTCCAGTGGTAAGGCCTGTTGCATTTTGGCTTTGCTACATTCATTCAGCAACAGCTTTTTGTATTGGCTAAACTTTGTAATGAATGGGCAGTGAGGAAGAAGTCCTGGATTTAAATGATTATACAAATTTCTGTAAACAAAGCCTTTTTTGTTGCTACCAAAAATGGGTATAAATTCTAAAAAAATTACTTATTCCCTTTGACTTTTATTTAAACAGGCACTTATGATTGTTTCTGTTTTCCTCTTTTTAATTTGTATAGGAAGGTAACTTGCATTTAAATTTTCAGTTCAAGATTGTTTGAGAAGCAGGTTTCCCTCCTATACAGGATTAAATGTGCAATGTGCCTCTTCTTACTGGACAACTTTATAGGTTATAATAAATAAATCTCCAGATTTCATTTAGGACACAGCTACACATACAAGAAAAAAAAAATTACTTGTTCTTTCTATATAGTTACATATTTTTATTTTTTTTTTTTTTTTTATTCTATCTGTTACAAACCTCAAATATGAAAGA
>NDXB01016620.1:134001-151799 GCA_002631895.1 Agapornis roseicollis
TTTTTTTTTTTTTTTTTAATCCAGCAGTTAGAAATCTCACATAGGAAAGAAATGTTCACCACTGGAGTAATATAGCTTTCCCCATATTTATTGCAGAGTAGTGAAACCTAATCATAGAATTATAGAATGGTTAGGGTTGGAAAGGACCTTAAGATCATCTAGTTCCAAGCCCCCTGCCATGGGACACCTAGCACTAAACCATGTCACCCAACACTCCATCCAACCTGACATTGAGCATTGCCAGGGATGGAACATGCTCAAATTCCCAGGGCAACCCATTCCAGTGCCTCACCACCTTCACAGTAAAGAACTTCTTCCTTATATCTAACCTGAACATCCCCTGTGTGAGTTTTAACCTGTTACCCCTTGTCCTATCACTGCAGTCCCTAATGAAGAGTCCCTCCCCAGCATCTCTATAGGCTCCCTTCAGATACTGGAAGGCTGCTATGAGGTCTCCACGCAGCCTTCTCTTCTCTAGGCTGAACAGTCCCAACTTTCCCAGCAGAGGGGTAGGATCATCTCCTTCAACCTGCTGGCCACGCTTCTTTTGATGCAGCCCAGGATGCAGTTGGCTTTCTGGACTGTGAGTGCACACTGAAGTCAGTTCATGTTCATGTTCTCATTGACCACCACCCCAAGTCCTTCTCCACAGGGCTGCTCTGAATCTCCTCTTTGCCCAGCATGTAGCTGTGCCTGGGATTGCTCTGACCCAGGTGTAGGACCTTGCAGTTCACTTTTTTGAACTTCATGTAGATGACGTCAGGTGCTTTGCTCCTGTCCATCAGTTCCATAGCCCCATCATAGAAGGCCACTGAATTGGTCAGGCAGGATTTCCCCTTAGTGAGGCCATGTTGGCTGTTACCAGCCACCTCGTTGTTTTTCATGTGCTTTAGCATGCCTTCCAGGAGAATCTGCTCCATGATTCTGGAGGCACAGATGTAAGACTGACTGTAGTTTCCCAGGTTTTCCATGTTCTCCTTCATAAATGTAGGGGTTGTATTTTTCTGATGTTTAAATTTTCTATTATGTGTCATTATCTTTCAGGCATTGAATATTTTCTTTAAATATTATGTCACGCCTTTGTTGAAATGTTTTTCAGGAAAACACCCAAAAAAAGTAAGTGGAGGAACTGAATTTAAATGGGAACTCTTTAACTCTGCTTTTATTCTGGTAAATTTAAGGCTTATTTTTTTTCTGAACATAACAATAGTAACTGAAGTAAAAGGGATGTTTACATTACCCCTTTTATCTGCAGCACAGACCGCTTAGTAATGTGTGTATACTACACAAAACCTGTATGGTTCAGTTCTTTAAAAGTAATTGTATTGCCTTTTAGACATTTTACCTTTATGAGACTTTTTTCCAGGACTTGTCATCTGTGTAATAGAAAATGAAATAATTGTGCCAGCTGATGATTAATTAAAACAATAAACAGCTTCTTTTTTTTTTATTTTTCTTCCAAGGTAAGCAGGATTGAAAGTAGAATATGATGTGCCATATAGAATAAAGTACTTAAATACGTGAAAGCTAAAATTGTAAAGACAAAATTCATGATTATAGTAGTAGCATAAGATGCTATATGTCTAATTTCTCAAGAAAAATAAAAGGGTCTGAAAGGAATTTAAGATTAAAAACATAATGAGGAATCAGAAAAAACAGTCTATAACACTAAAAAACATAATGGTCAATTTCTTAGATCTACTGAAGTTCCTATCTTCCAGATATAAATAGCTAACAGTTGCCAAAGGAAAAAATCAGAATAAGCAGCTCAGGTGTGGCAGTTACACCAGAGAAAACCAGGACCTCATGCTTTCTGACAAAATTACAAACTGCTCCAAAAATATGTATAAACCCTGATGGCATTCAGGAGCATCTTTTTGCTTTTGTTAGGAATATATTAATATAACAGATATGCAGTTGGTTTTGTATGTTTCTTTCAACATGGGTTCTGAATTCAAATGTTCTTCCCATTGATTCCGTGAGGGAAATATGTTACAATCTGAAACATCAAAATGTTGGAGTTGAAAAAACACCAGTCAGTTTATTACAAATTGTAGACTAGTCCTTATACTATGTGCTCCTTAGAAATGAAGAAATATATGCAAGCTTTTTTTCCCCATAGTGTTGCTTTGCCCACTCCACATAAATGACCTAAATAAATGAGTATTAACAGAGCATTTTCTTGCAAAAGCTCCTCTGTTCCCCAGGTATGTTTGCTTGTATCCTGCCCCTTACAGTGTTAAATGTTTAAAGGGAAGACTACATGTGGAATCCTGCAGTTTCTGCTGACTCTGAAATATTTAAGCAGATGCTCTTTTCCCCTTTTTTTATTGCCTGCTATTTGGGGATTTGGGGCTTGCCCATACACCACTAAAATAGGGGTGCTGAGCATTCAAAGTCCTGCTAGGGAAAAAAACCAGTCTGGCTTATGGAGATACCTTAGGTGGTTTATTTCTTTACCAATATAGATTATTGCTTTCTGAGGCAGGAAATGTTCTTGATACACAATTAGGAATAGCTCTGCCAAGATAGAAAACAGCAATAGTAAAACCTGATAGCTGGCACACACAAGCCAATAGTCAGCTCTTTGTCAGGGTCACCCTGTTTGTCTTGACTTTGGGGATTTTGCTGGTGGTAGGAGAAAGAAAGACTGACTCTAAGGAACATTTTAATGATGAATTTTCAGCTGTCAGCAGTTTGTGGCTTCCCAGCTAGCTGCTAGGGCAAGCCAAGTCATGGCAGGGTGCTTAACTCCTGCCTCTGGCTTTGGCAGTCACATATCATTTTTAGAAATGTACTTGGTACCCACTTGTGCAAGGCAGAAAAGGGTGGAGTAGCCCTCAGAGGTCATGCCAGCATGGTGCAAGGGGACAGGGTGTCTCTGGTCCTGCTTTTTCACAGGGGCCACAGCAGGAAATCTCCAAGGTCCCCAGCCATCCTCTCTCTGAGTTTGCCATACAGGCAGTGGTTGCACCTTTATCAATGACTGAGGGACAGGAGAAGTCTCCTTGCCACTTCCCTGACACCATCCCTTCTTGCTGTCCCCACCTGTGCGTCTCTTCTGCCCTGCTTGGCCAGGTGTCCCCAGGTGGAAGGAACGCTCACATATGCCATTGCCCTGATGGTGACAGAGCTAATTGCAGCCTGGTGGGGTATTTGCATGAGAACTTGAGGAGCAAGGAGGAACAGGGTAGCTTGCTAATTTAAAAAAACAAAATCAAAAAATCCACCAAAAACCCCCATAATTTCTAATGTCTTCACATTGCAAATATAGAAATTGCAGATTTCTTCCCAAATTAAGAAAGAAAGAAATGTTATCAATATATACTGATAAAAATTATTTATGATATTATGGACTATGACATGTATTATGCTTATGTTTACTCTTATTCTCACATAAACTGGAAAACACTTTATAAAGTGAAGTTACATCTCTGGTATCTTACTCACTTTAATGTAGACACCCTTATAACAGTTTATTACAAAATATGCAGTAATCATTGCTTAGGAGTCCTCCCACTGGATATGGAAACATACTTAATTTGGCTTTTCAGTAGAAAAAAAAATGGGTGATTATTTCCCGCTGCAGGCAGATAACATATTAATGTTGAATTAAGCATCTTGTCAGAGGAAGAAAATATGATTTTTATAGGATTTACTGCTGAATTTGTATGTAACCAATAGTGTTACCCTGTAGCTCTATAATATGGAATTGCCATTGCTAGTAAACTGCTGTAAGTGTTGTACTGCGCTTGCAAAGCCTCAGATCTGCTCATTCCTGCTCTGTCTGAACTTTTACTGACCCGGCAGCAGCTTTACTTTAATGTGGTTTAGCTGTAACATTTTTCCTAATTGCCAGGTGTCTACAGCTAATTTGTTTTCCTTTGTTCTTCCTTTCTATGGTACCACCATGATTTAATGACTGTGCCACAATGATGTCACACAGAAATACAGGTTGGTAAGATAGCAGCCTTGGGAAATGGAGGCACCAAATGCAGCTAAATGGTGAGAGAGGCTGACACTGGAGGCCCCAAGGCTATAAACTGCTCAGCCATGGCTGGCCAAAGAAATGCAGACCTGGGAGTGGAAAAGAAAGATAACAGAGAAATAGTATTCAGCATAGCAAAAAAATACTACATGTTGCAAGTTTGGATGTAACATGGAGCTGCAGACAATCAGTGAAGTATGAAAGCACGTTAGCAAATGTAAGAAAAATGCCATGAAAACAACACTAATATGATGCTGGAGGACTCCAGAGAACTTGTCGTAAAACCCCCAATCTCTGGAGCAGAGAAAAGGAAAACATAATCCCAGGAAACATGGTAGAAACTAAGATGTGTGTGTATACCATTGCTAATTCAACTTCTTTATTTTTTTGTAACATTTAGATGTGGACTAAAGACAGTTAGACTCTTTCAATTTTGATTATACAAGCAAGAAACTCTTGGCTTTAAGTAAGGTGTGCTTCCTCAGTGCCCATAAATAAGATCTAAATGTAACTGTAGGCATTGACTTTAGGGAATTTCCTCTCCTTGTTTATTTCTCCTTCATATGTATTAAACACAGTCATAAATAAAGTGTGTGGCATAATTCTCAGTTCATCCTTAATTTCCAGCATGGTTATCTGGTCTGTAATATTTCGCTATAATTGAAACTGATTATATTTAGCACCAGCTCCTCCATAACCCAGCGATAGCTGCTAAATAATAAAAAGCATAAGAGTCATTTAACATTTACTCAGCATTAGCACTGACACCCCTAGGCACTAGTAGTCCCATTTGTGAGATGCTACACAAATATGAATGAACACTGCCCCAGCCCTGAGTTTAAAGTTTCTAAATGAAGCCATACTTCATACAAAATAATCCTATTTCACCAAACAAGTCAAGCCTATTTCTGACTCCAAGTTATTAGCAGTAGCACAGCTTCTGGGCCTAAAAGATGGTGTTAGTCTCTCCTTCCTCACCATTTTTTATTTCAGTTGCTGCAATGACTGCCATCGGCTGATCCAGCCATGTAGCTGTGATGTGGGCCACATCTTTGTTACTTGGATACAAATATCCTCTTTTTCCTTTTTCTAAATATAGCTGCAGCTACAAATGACCAACCATTAGCAGACTGAATATTTATCAATTTCAAGGAAATTGATCAGAGCAAAAAATAAGCTATACTTTAGTTTTCATGCAGCACGTCTGTAGCATCAGAGATGGAATATGGATTGAATGCCTCTCTTAAAGATCATGATATATATTCCAGTGCCCTGTGAGATTGTATGTATTTGCCTTTAAAGAGGCAAATAAATCTAACAAAGTAATTGTATGGAAGATTAGAACCTATGATTCCACTAAAGAGTAATTCTTGAAACTGTCTGCTGTGGTCCCTAAAATTACAGGAGATTTGAAAGGGTCTGTTGATTCTAGGGCAGATCAATAGATGTCCTCTACTTAACTCCTTAATTGATTTTAATGATCCCGATGGACAACAGCCAAAGAGTTGGAACAAGCTGTAAGGTCAAACCAAAGTATTCCTTTTGTACATTTCTTCAATCATATCTTCTTATGTCATAAATTAATTTGAAAATGAAAGTGATCAATTATGGCACTTCATAATTAGAGACACACATTCAGAAAAGCTAATGAGATGTATCTGAGATTTTCCATGCTCTTGTAGTAGAAGAAACTGAATGATCTCTTCTGTGCCATGTTGCACACAGAATTTCCCTCAGCAGTAAAACATACTTAAATCCATTACATAGGGATTGGTTCTGGTCAGCATATAATAAATATTTCATCAATGATGCAATTTCAGGGAAAAAAAAAGGAAAGAAATTTATACTTCAAGCAAATTTTAACAGTTAAGTTTCATAATACTAAAGGTTAACATTTTAATTGATAATCAGCTCATATGCAAACTCTCTCTGTGGCTAGGTACACTTAGACTAAGAAAAATATGACAAAATCCAAATTATCGTGCCTCTGTTCCACTGTGGGATAACTACTACACTTTTTCAGGCAGGTTGCTTTTCTTTCCTCTGCCCTTCTCCTTCTCCTTCCCACACCCTGCTCTTTTCCTGTTTTCCCTCCTTGGTTCCCAACCCTGGTGTGAGCCTCAGGTGAGAACAGATTTGAAGGAATCAGTGTGCTCCCCACATCCTTGGGGACAAACTGCCACCCTGAATTGGTAAGGGTGCAGTCTGTGGAACACCACACAGGCCTCAGGAACTTTCTGCTCATGATGGTGATCTCTGCTATTACATGGATATACTCTTGACTTTCAGTACAGTATCTTGTTAAAGACATGTACTTCAGATAATATTTTTACTTTGGTTTTCTCCCTCCCCATTCCTCTGTCCCTTCCCATTAATTGTCCCTTTCCATTCCCTCCTTATCATGCTTTTATCAATAATTAAAATACTTACAGTGAAGTGCAAACATTGAAGTTAAGTCAACAGGAATCTTTATGCCAACAGCACACAGTACTCTCCCTCATGAGTCACCTTGGTTCAGGCACCTTTGCACCACATGGTAAAGAGACTTTGCAAGCAGGCTGTACATGGCACAAAGTGAGCACAGAAGTTATTTATTGGGTAACACATGCAATCGACAGCCAAGACCAACACAGTGCCAGGCAAAGCACTAATATGCTTCTCAGGCCAGATGAAACACTTCTGCAGATAGCTCTCACTCAAGAATGGACGGGTGAGCCTTTGCTGCAGCCTGGAGCATGCTGAGCCTTGGTCTTGCTGAGTTACTCTCTACAGGTTCCCTTTAATCCCATTTTGCCTTTGTTTTAATTTTTTAATTCACATTTCTAGTTCATTAATGCATTATTCCTTGAGTTACTAACTGTTACAGTTCCAGCAGCTGTAGCCATGGAACTTTGCAGTGAGACAGCTTTAGCTCCAGCACCTCACACCATGCCTGCTTTTGTTGTCAGGCTGAGCACTTCCCACAGTAGTGCTGCACTGACACCAGACTTTGAGTCAGAATGGCTGCACCCTTGGACCAATACACACATATCATAACTTTTCTTATCCTATTTGGCCTGCTTCCAAAAATTTGGAAGCTGAACTAAATTTTAGGATTGATCCTTTTCTACAGGGCATTCAGATTGGTTTTGCACCTTCTGGAGAGAGGAGTCACCCCTGGGAGGAGGCATACAAAGTCATAGGTAGCCTTATCAGTCCATACCGGATCTTGGTGGCAGGCAAGATCCTTTCAAGAGCTGTGCATAGCACATCTTCACATCTTCTGTGGTCTTTGGTGCTGTACTGTTGTCTGGGTAAGGGGAGGAGGGGGCAGGGGGAGAACGTAGCAGTATATCCTATTACACATGAACATGAAAACTATTTCAGTGAGTTCCTGCTGCTGGTAGCCCCATCTATGACCTGTAAAATCCTGTGAGGAAAAATTTTGTTATAACCACTTTTATTTATGTGGAAGACAGGGAAAAAAAATCAAGCACCAGATCCTGAGCTGACGTAACTCCAAATGCTTGCTGGTGCCACAGCAATCTATATCATCTCAAAGCTCTAAATCTAATAAACCAAGTGCTTTAAAAATGGTTGCTTAAAGTTAGATGAAATTAATTGGCTGCATGACCTTGCTAATGAGAACAAAACTGCCTTGTTTTCTGGAAGGAAACGCTTGTATTTCAGCAACAAATCTTGACCTTTTTCTGCAGTTCATTTTCTGGTTTAACAATTTCAGAGCTATTCTTATTTTTACGTCCAAGTGCTTATACAAAGCTTTGGGACTGCAAAAAGTTAGCAAGATTTCATGTTCTTATACTCCTCCAGTCTATTGCTTAAAACAAATCACTGTATTCCTGTGAGTTGACAGTCACTTGCAAATGAGGTACTGGAGTTCAACAGGTTAAAAACCCTATTTGTAGCAAACAAACATGGACCAGAATGTATACAACAGAAATTTTTGTGAACTGGGTAAAACATGTAATAGTTACAGAAAAGTGCTTGCAGTAAAAACAAAACCATGAGACCTTGACATTTCTTTTATATTAGATGTGAGAGATATAGGAATATTTTAGGTTAGATAAACATTTTAAGATCCTAAAATGCATGTAAGTAAGGGACAAGTGAAAATTCTGGTGACCAAGCTATGACAAATAGTTAACATAAAGATGCATAAATCCAATTAAACAAATAAATTCAGGACTCTGTACATCAGAATAGTTTTTAGGAGTCCAAATTAATTTCATGATGAAAATGTTATAAGTCACACAGATAGGATATAGAGACAATTTATCTAGGCACATAAAATTAAGATGTCATGTCATTGGAAAATTGATGAGCATTATTAAGGGAGGCCACCTTGGTGGTCAGCAAGGGCCTTTTAGTCACAGGCATTTGTTTCTTGAATTACTTTTAATTGCGAACGTTATACTGTAACATCTGCTTTTTTTCTAAGAAGACACATTTATGTCTTCCTCCTCAGTCAGATGTGGGGTTTCCTTTGTACTGCCTGGCTGCTGGCAGGGACCCTGACCACCCAGCCTGACCTCTACTCCAAATTGCTGAGCCAAGGTCTCAAAGCAGATAATGACCTGATCTGGACCAAGCTGATGGGGGTTTGAGGCAATTTTACTTTCTCTAAGCATGTGAAAGCAAAGCCTTAGTTTTAAGTTGTGAAATTAATACAGAATTATGACTATTATGGAATAAGATGCGAGTATTTCAAGTATTTTTTTCCAGAGTGCAGTTTTTGTACAGTATATGCATAGGGAAAAGTTAACCAGAAGTTTCACTGCAGGACAAAGAACAACAATTTTTGGTCTACTTTCATTCTGGAAAATTTTTCAGACAAAGAATTTTATTTAAAATTTCCAAAAATTGCAACACTTGAGACAGTGCTACAATATGAAAAATTCAGCACAAATACTTAAAGTACTGGTGACATTAAGCTGCATTTGAGCACTGAGTGTCATAGTGGGAAATCCCTGTGAACCACAACAAATGTCACATGTCCAATATGAGTAGGTACTACCTACTGTTCTTTGTAAGTAACCATGTAACCATGGCTGGGTATGATAATGAGCATTAGCTCTTTGATCTTCATACTGCTGGAGTCTTGAGGTAAGATAAGGGGCATCATGGAAAACACACACAGGTTGATCTAAAAATGATAAAAAGATTATATGGAGGCAAACAATTCAGGTGAGCTTTCAAAACTTTTGGAGTTTTGGGCAAGTTTTTTGCTGATTATTTCTCCCAATTCTTGTAAACATATTTATTTTATATAATTTTATTTCATTAAATTCTCTTTTATTTTATTTTTTTTACTGTCAGTTTCATAAGGAATGCCATAACTGTAAAAAACATCATGATTCTTATGTAGATAAGAGTTTTAAATTATGCAAATTGTTTTGATAGGTCAAGAAAGATGTTCTTTCCAACAGTGCTGTACCGGAAATATCAGAGCTGAAAAATAAAAAGTAAGAACCCCCCTCTCCCCCCGATAGAAAGTATAAAATGAGAACATGAAGGTGATAAATATATTCCTTGCTTCTAATCATATCTCTGACAGAGGTTCTGCTGCTAAATTATTGAAAGAAAAGAGTAATTGAGGTTGGAAGGGGCCTATGGAGGCCATCTGATCCAACATCCTGCCCAAAGCAGGATCAAACAAAAAGTTAGTTGGGGGTTGGGGTTAGTCATGTCCTTGCTAAGTTGAGTTGACAATCTCTGCAAAATGAGAGATTCCCAAAAAATCTCTGTGCAAATAGTTTGACTCACACTGAGATGTATTTCTTTCTTATATCTGATTGAAATGTTCTTTGCAGAAATATGTGCCTGCTGCCTCTCAGACTTTTAAGGTGCACCACCAATAAATGTTTTTGGTTTTTTTTTTTCACTTTCTTTATAGCTACTCATTAAGTAGCAAAAGGAAGCAAAAAATCTCTCCCTTCTCTCATCCCTTTTCCACATTCACCAAACCACATTCTCTCAGCCTTTTCTCAAAAGTGTTTTGCTTCAAAATCTTTAAGAGAGGGTTTGAAAATGCCACAGGAAGTGCACATAGATTGCGTACCAGACTTTTAACCAGGAGAGGTAAACCAGACAGTTTTCTTCTATTTTTATTCCACCTTCCAGAATTTTTTTCACTTCTTCACTACCCACATTAGTTATGAAGAATACTTTCAAAAAATATTATTTCAGGAAAAAGCATGACTGAAGAAAGCACATTTTAACAAAGAAAAAAGGAAAGCAAGAGACCACAGTAGAGCTTCTGTAGAGATTTGCTGGAGGTTAACAACATTTCTAATCCAAAAACTCTGGCTGCCCAGGAGTCAAGTTCACATATCATTAGTTTTTGAATCATTATTTAACAAATACCTTATCTTCAAGCAAGTTTCTCCAAGCAGAATGAAGCAAAGGATATTTTCAGGGAAAGTTTTCCAAACAGTAACTTATTTCTTACTATCTTGTTGCTATAAACTGCTTCTTCAAAGGGCCAGAAGCAAAGTGAGAGGACAAAAGGACAGCCTAATTAGAGAGCTGAATGCAGCACTTATCTGGCACTGTACCTCATCTGAAATGAGTGTGCACTACTTGCTGGATGAGATCACTTCAAGTCCTTTTATGTTTAATGTAAAACACATGAACTGTCCTGGGAAGTGGGGATGGATCCAGACACCCCTCCCAGATAGAAATCTCATTGCCACATACCAACAGTTTTCACCATTTGGAGTAAATAGCCCTTAAAATGTGCTGTTTAAGGATTAGCTGCCTAAGACTAGGAACAGGGAACACCTCCTAAGGAACAGGGAAAACCATGAAATGATTGAACTTGGAAATGCGAAGCTCATAATGTGAAGTCTGGCCCAAGATAACGCTATTATACGAAGTCCTTGGGAGTGTGGGTAGAGAACATATAGGAGTGCGATCAGGTATCAATTTATAGGGTGGGTATTAAGTTATGGGGTGGAGGTTGCAAGGTTGTACAGAGATTCACTGCTCTGCTGCTTAATAAGTGAGTTTGACTAATTTTCGTCAGGCATGTGAATACTTTTTTAGTAATTTACAGTAAAAATAACCTCAGAACAAATATAGATATTTCCAAAGAGAGTTTTGAAGCCTGCAAAGTACTCACTGCTTTATTTCAATAAAATAACAAGACAGCAGTATGGCTAAGATTTTATCCACTTGTCCCAAGTCCACATAGTGAAGGGCTGGGTATCCCCTCACATGGGGTTTACATATGGGTACATCCTTCAGTCCAGTTTTGAAATTCACTCCCTGCCAGTTCATTTGAAATTCATTTCCTGACCAGCACAGGAAAGTGTTTGTTCTTCTGCCACTATACTCACTGCTTAATACTAGCACAGATGAAAAATTCATCTTATAGGGTCTAAATAATACCTTAGTCTTTAGTCTTGGGTTTTGGAGACATATTGTCACCTTGATCTTTAAGGGGTATTTACGTTGAAGCTTAGTAATTATGTAAATGCATGCATATGTATGTCCAGTGAAAGCCAAAGCCATCCGTCAGTGTCATCTGAAACACAAGACAGGGCATGAAATCTACCTATTATGAGCAAAGGATGATTTAGAATAGAAATGGCCACTTTAAAGTATGTGCACAGAACAGACCATAATTACTCAGGCAAGGAAGAAGTACACAGAAATACTGAAGCTTGAAGTTGACTGAGAGCTGCATTTTATATAACTTGCCTGAGAATTTAATGTGTGACAATAATAGAAGAGATGTGCAAGCTAGAAGAATCAGTAGTGGGCATCTTGATGAATTTAAGACAGGAAAGTCTAACTTTAGCACTGAGGAAAATATCCAGACAGTGTTGATATACAGCCTTCTTAAAAAGGCTTAGAAGGAGAACAGATTAGGATATTGAACATTTTACACCACAACATATACTGTTGTGACAAATCTCAGTCAAATCTGGATGGGAACAGCATGAATCAAAGTCAGTTTTTCTCTCCTCTTGTCTGTGAGAATGAAAGTTGGAGCATTGAACTGGAACTTCTATTTTGTCAGCTCAGTTTTTATACAAGTATTTCCTAAGCAGTGTTTTGTTGTGTCTCCCGATAACTCTTTAACATGCGGTTGTATTCAGATTGTGTTGCTCTTCTTTCATTGAATACTCCATTAAAAATCCTGTAATCTATTTTCATGTTGGCCTTTTTGAATGAAACCCTGTACTGTACTTCTTAGGGCGGCTTCATAAAAGTAATTATCCAGGCATTTTTCTGTCTTCCAGTATAAACAGGCTGAACATCCTCATTGATTAGGATCACTGATGTTTCTGTAATAGGCAGTTGTTTGTATTTGTCAAATTAAATATAATATTTATCAAATATAATTCAGAAAATAAATATGATGTTGAACTGTCAACTCCTATGGACAATATGTCTGTGACAATGTCTTCTCAACCTCTTAGAGCCACTTTTAAAAAACAGTTTTGATCTCTGGACCTAATTTGGATTTAGATCTGACATTATTACAACTCTTAGAATAACTTACCCTGGCTCTCACATAACAAATATATGCAATCAAAGGCATGCATCTCTGCAATAAGACACGGTGTACAATCCAAGCCAAAAGCAAGAAACAATCAGTACACTTTCTGATGCTTTATTGTAAACTTAGAACATGCCGCTAAACACCTGTGAGACAGAGCTTGGCATCTGCTGGATACCAGAATGATCACACCCCAGACAATTGCATTTGAAGAAATAGTTACCTATTTGTAAGCAACAAGTGTGAAAAAAATGTTGACTTTCTTCAAATGTCAAAACTCTATCCAGTTTCAAGACAAAATTCCACCTCTAGCTTATTCCCAGCTCTGTCGAGGACTTGTTTCAAACTTTAAGTGATTATATCTCAGAGTTCCTATTTCTAACCATAAACAAACACAATAACAGTTTCAAACAACATATTGAACTCTGACTTTTCTAGTACTGCTATCTTTATTAAAAAGAACCTAATATTACATGCATATTTTGAAAATATATACATATATGTAAAACATAGAATTTAGAAAATACAAATAAAATAGGATATAAATATTATCCTAAAGGTTGAATATTAATAGAATATATGTTGACATGCCATGATTTCTGTAAAAATAAGTTTTATGTGTTGTGTCCAGAAACTTTATACAAATTTACTGGAATGCATCAAAGGGTGATTTCAACTATATTTCCAGTGGGGTTTTTTCATTTGAATGGTGACTGATAAAAATGCAACTCCTTGTTCTTATAATCTTTCTACAGAAAATAAACAATTTCATAACAGAATCATGTGTGTAGCTTCCATTTGTCACAAATATTTTTGTCTCTTGATTAATTTTTTTTTTGCTTTGAAAATGGGAGTTTAAAAACTAATCTTCTCTGCATGCTGATTTCAAAATTATGAATGAGTTCCACATGAATGAGTTATAACATGTTTTGTGATCAAGATGGATTAAAATTATGGTATTTGTAACTGTGATTTTATTTACTTCCAAAAGCAGGATTTGAGCTTTTGTCTGTTGTGTAACAGATAACAGTCCTCACAGCTAATCAATTTACCCATTTCATGTGGTTTGACAAAACTTCTGAAGCAGAAAATGGATACAATATTTTACACTTTAGGTGGGAATTTAGTCATAATAAGGCATAACTTGTGGTATACCTTGTCAATTAAAGACTATCAAAAATGACCTATGGTGCTACCACTCAGCCTCAGTGTAAATGATAGTGCTTTCACACTTCCAGAGTGCTTTCTACTCTAAGAGAAGCTTTAGCTGTGAGAGTACTCTTGTAAAGGCAAAGAACAACACTGCCAGTATAGATAACTCTTATCCCTGTTACTGAGCTCTATGGCCAATTAAACAAATGAATAATATTTCTATGGAATCACAGAACAGATCTTTTGTATACATTTGATTTTACTCTGAGTACTGGAATTACTGCCACCATTGTCTTTCTAGGAAATTACTTCAGACATTCACAAACAGAAGATTTTTTAATACAAAAATAAAATGCTTCAGTAGGCAAAAAAGGGGAAAAAAATGTAACAAGGTGGGTAAATATTGAGCCTTTAGGGCCCTTTATGTATCTTCTTAGGGCCCTTACTGCTGCAATCCCTGGGCAATGAAGTTAGTTATCTGTGAAGGGTCATTGACTGAGCAGAGCTTCACAAAGAGTAACTAAAGCTCAGTAAGGCTATCTATCCCAGTAGTCAATCGCTTGTAATTACCCTTAATTTTTCTGCATTGCTCATGGAAGTAGCCATAGAGGAAGACAAGGCTGTAGTAGTTTTTGTGACTGCTGTGAGCTGTGCTGAGGGTAGGACAGGGACCCACGGGCAACAGAAAAAACTACCTCTGCAATGAAAAACTGGGACAGGTTTCTTATTTCATTTTTACATGCTTTTAGAGATATTTGCTTGTTCTATAATGCCAGCCCTAAGGATGGTGATTTAGAGTAACAAGGAGTTGGCACTTTCTGAATATACCAGTTAGTAAAAGCGCCAGTTTACACAAATGCATATATCTGAGATTTCAATGCAATAAACATTATAACACAGACAGCCTTATGTGGTATGCAAAAGAGGCCTCCTTACTCTGGGCAACACTTGGCAAAAAAGTAAGGAAATAATGGCTGTGTATTACTTATGGTCACTACTGGTGGATTACACTGTCTCCGTTTATGTGTGTCATACAGCCATTATTCTGGCAAAATTCCTATTTGGAAACAATGAGTCTCTTACAGAAAAAAGGGGAAAGTGCACTTCCTATAGAGGCATTTGCTTTCAGAAGTTGTTACTAATTAAATATTTACTTTGTTCTCTAAAAGCCCACTTCAATGTACCTTTGAAAAATAAAAAGCCACAACCAGTTATTCTGGTTGAAGAATGTTGTTTCCTTGTAAATAAAATTAAATTGTGCCAATAAAGTTGACACTACAATTTCCTAGTGAACAAGAACTATGCAGTCAACTATAACAGAACATATAAATATTGCTTTTATGCTCTGGAAAAGGATATTTTTATCGGATGGTAATGGTGGAGGGAGCAGCACTAAATTAGTTTACAAAATATGTGAATAATCATTAATATACAACCAGAGGTCTATACCAAGCTAATTTAGGCTGCTGAGATTTATTTATTTATCTCTCTATGTTTATTATGTGGAAGTTCATGCTGCTACAGAGCTGAAGTGTCCCTAAAAATCTGCCAGAGTTATAAGTGAGAGAAATGAAACTCAAAGTGAAAGTGAGAAATCACTACTGCCTTCTTTTTCAGGTTTTTAGAGCATTATACTACAACAGCATTAAAAATTCATGTGGCCAGGATGCACAAGCTGTCACTGAGACCGATAGGTATGAGACAGAAGATTTCTCCTATGAAATGCCCTTCTCCTTAAGTACAGGGCAAACACCTCCAGCCTCTGTCCTTGGCCCAGGAATACCATGGTTTGACAACAGATTATTGATTCTCACTTCCAAGCAATGCTCTCTAGCAGTGCTAGTGTAGGCATATCCAGACTTACTGGACTGATTTATCCCAGAAGACCCACTTTCAAAGCACCTACACTAAAAACTAGACACAGATCATAAAATGCTTCATCAGTTTAGTGTATCTCAAACTTTTTAAACACTGAAATTTTTCAAAGTCACTTCTCCTTGTAGTTTCCTCACAAATTAAGATTTTCTTTGCCCCTTGGTAATCAGAATGCCCTGCATCAACCACATTTACCAGCACAATACAGGTGTTCTCCTTCTGTTTTTCTTTTCCCATTCCTGATTGCCCCTCAAGAGTCTAAGATAAAAGAATCAATGCAGGCAAAGCTATACAAAACATTTAAGGAGACAGCGTTCATGAAAATGAAAGGCCATAACCTTCATACATCAGGTATTCACAAACAGGCCTAATGAAGTTTTGGTGGGGTAAACTTGTATGAAGAGTACAAGAGCTACTGTTTTCCTGTAGTTGAAGCTTGTATGGAAAGAGAAAGCTTTGTCCTGGTGCAAGGGAAAAAGACCTTAAGTGAAGGTTATGAGAAATTGGTCTGCTGCCGGTAATTTTAACCAGAAACATACCAGCAGCCTCCGTAGAGCTGCGAGGCCTTACTGATATTCCCATAATATTTTTTCTGGGTATCTTTAGATATCTTCAAAACTTGAAATGCAGTTAAATGCTGTTCAAATGGATATTGTTCCAGGATATACCCTCCTTTCCTCCTGGCTCAGAAGGCAAGAAATAAATAACATGATATTTATTCTTTTAGGACTGAGACTGTTCCATTTATATCGCTAAAATGTTTTTTTCTTCTCTTGCATGTTCTGTGACAAATGTAAATCATTAATGAGATATGGGAATTCTGATCTGTGCTGGATCTCATTAAGAATCTGTGTCGGTCAAGTGGTAGTTATAACTATGGTTTACGTTTCAAGTTATAACAAAACCTCACACAATTCCTAATAAAACAAGATTCTAGTGTATTTGCCATTAGCAAGCTACAGCTTATAAAGAAGTAATAATATCTGTAAACGTAGAAACCTGTCTGACAACTTCAGCTTGCTTTACAGTACCTCACTGTTCATATAAGACAAACAGAATTTTAGACAATCTTCTGTCTCAGCAGACAGGAACAAAGTGAGGCAGAGGTTTTTGCAATGGCTTAGAGGAAGTGTAAAGAAGACAAAAACACAAGTGAAAGCTTCAGGTAGCAATCTAAGTGAACTGAAAGATTAATTATATCCCCTTCACAGCTTTTTTTTTTTTAAGCATATTATATCAGTTTCCTCTTAGTTCACCTTGAAATACAACTTTGCAAACATTTATTCTAACAGATTAGTTTAGGACAAGATGACTTCTAACTTTCCTGCTGACTTGCAGGGCTGAGCACACTATGATNTATATCCCCTTCACAGCTTTTTTTTTTTAAGCATATTATATCAGTTTCCTCTTAGTTCACCTTGAAATACAACATTGCAAACATTTATGCTAACAGATTAGTTTAGGACAAGATGACTTCTAACTTTCCTGCTGACTTGCAGGGCTGAGCACACTATGATCTAGTTGAAAAGCAATACTTGATTTAGTATAAGAGTACAATAAACACGTAGTTGTTTGGTTTGTTTGGTTGTTTTTGTTTTGTTTTGTTTTGTTTTAATCAGAAGGTTTTGTTTGAAGATTTACAACAGGGTGCACTACTGGAATTATTTGAAACTCATCTTTGCTGAGTTTCTGATGGCAAAGCTTCTCCTGAGGCTCCGGAAGTTGGTTTGATGGAAGGGGTATTCCAGTGTAAAATTAGCAGCATGTTGTCATGGCAGCAGATCCTAACTGAAAACGTGAGCACAGTTTGTGCTGTATTTCACTGACCAAAGTTGATTCTTCATGTATTTTACATCAAGTCCAATAGTTCTGGCAAAAATTACATACTTCAGTACTGTGTGTTTAGGTTTATTTATTCCCAGATACTTGGATATTGTATAGAGGGGAAAGAGTTTCCAAGACTCATAAAATTAGTCTTAAGAGCAAGAAGCTGTTTACTCTGCAGAAATGTGATATAGAGTTTAACTTTGTTTGTAAGCAACATGACAAATTGTAAAGCAGTCACAAAGCATCACAGCTTCATTCCACTTTCCATATTGTTTTCTTTAGATTTGGGTTCATTCATTATCTTCTATATTTACAGGAAACTGCTCAATAAAGTTCCTTGTAAAATAAATAAAAACCCCACAAAACCCCCCAAACCAAAACCAAAACAGAAGCTATGTACCTTTTTTTTTTTTTTTTTAAAAAAAAAAAGAGTTAATTTATTAAAATGCC
>NDXB01016620.1:153632-164516 GCA_002631895.1 Agapornis roseicollis
TTTTTTTTAACTACCAGAGGATAGAGGTACAAAGGAAACAAGAGGGATAGAAATCCAATTCTTCCCCATCTCACAGAGCTGTTAAGGATATGTGCAATCTCTCTCACTTCTCCAGGTTATAAATCTGAAGGTGTGTCATTTAAAATTGAAGACATCAATGCTGAGATTGCAGAAATGCTCTCATTTCTCAAATGGCTAACAATCTGGTACTAAGAGTCACTCCTGAGAAGTATCTGGCCCTGAATATAAATTTCTAGCCATGTCTTCTATCCTGCTGGAGCTCTCCAATTATTTAGTAGCTGTAAAAAGGAGACATAGATGCATACTCTTCTGCTTTTAAAATAAAGACACACCTCCTTGCTTGGACTAAGCCATTGGTCTCTATTTGTAATATCAGGAAAGGGTTTTTTCTCCACCTTACTGAAATGTGTCTTAAATATATATTTTAAATAAATGTAAGGCTCTTGGACACCATGGCAATAAGCCTACTTGAATGATTCACACGAAACAATACTATTAAGCACTGATGAAGAACAGCAACTCCTGGAAGGAGATCTCTATCAAATCAAAAGTGGAGATCAATCTATTATTATTCCTGCTAATCTTAGATTAGTGCAATACAATAAGAATTGCACAACAAATACAGGATAAAGCTTCCTTTAAAACAGTGCAGAGTGTGGATATATGTGCTGCTGTCTAGCCCTGTTGTCTTTGTAAAGAAATCAGAATGCCATGAGAGAATTCCTTCCCCTTTGTGTTATTTTCCCCAGAGAGAGCAGGAGGCGAGTGAGTGGGTGTAGACAACACAAGAGGAAATCATCAGGATATTATCTGGGAGAGAGCTGAGGACCTGAAATTAATTTCCTCCCTTGACCTGGATGAGACTAAATCTGTAGATAAAGGTTCACAAGTTTTCCACAGACATTTGAAAAAGAAAACAACTGGGGAAGAGATTGGGCAGTAGTAACTGTAGAAGAGGAAAGATGAACGTAGTCCTAATTTTATGGCTGTTGGTTTTACATTTATGCCTGATGTTCATAGAATTTAAGGCCAGATGAGGCCACCAGATTAATCTTTTGGGCCTTTTGCCCTATGTGGAATACTGGATTTCTCACAATAATTCTCACTTTACACCTGCAACTGCTTTGAAGAAAGGTCACAGGCTGACTGCCCTATAAGTGCCCTGTTTTGCTATTTCCAAAGCAGAGTCCTGGCGCTTGATATCTTAGTCCAGGAGAATGGAGTGCTGAATCACATACTCGTTTTATTCTATATTACTGTATTTTATGCCATCAGTGACATTTCAGGTGAGAGTGAACATGACTTTCTTCTTTTCAAAGGCACCTGTTTTCAGATTGATGGGGCCTGGAGAAGCACAGGCTGGTTTTATCTCACCTGTCCTGCAGATGAGTGGGCAGCCTTTCAAAAAACCAGGATCACACCATGCAAATCGTTTCTCACAGCAGGATGGAAAACAGCATTTGAAAGTCATTGTCTGCAGGCTGTTCTCACAGGTGCAGTAATATTTGCTCCAGCAAAGTCAACCCTCACTGTGCAGAAGCCTGCCTTAGCCTATGCTTCTGAATGGTTTTAAGCTATTACCACATGTCAAGCATATAACAGTTAACGAGTTGTTATAAGCACCACATGCTAAATCCATTCAGTTCTGACAGCTAGGGCAATAAAGGCTATACTTTGGAAGGGAGACTGATGCTGCCTTCTGGTCCTTGCAGCCCTTATTATCCAAAATACGCTTATGATAGAGGTATTACATATGCAATTACCAGAAAAAGCATGTCCACAAACTATTTTTTAAAACTCTACTTGATT
The DNA here is from genome assembly GCA_002631895.1 of Agapornis roseicollis. Taxonomy (NCBI): domain Eukaryota; kingdom Metazoa; phylum Chordata; class Aves; order Psittaciformes; family Psittacidae; genus Agapornis; species Agapornis roseicollis. Next base: position 155,463 of record NDXB01016620.1, read on the forward strand.
TCTTTTTTATATTACAGGATTGTGAACGTAAGATGGTGTTTAGACTCTTCAGAAGGTAATTTATCATAGAAATTTGAATAGCCCCTTAAAGCTTTTGAAATAAATTTCTCCATGAATGCTATGGTTAGGATAATGTCCTGCAGAAATCAACACTCATGTTTTTCAGTGAGTGTTTATCCCCAAAGAACATAAGGATGATGAGGATATATCCCTCAAAACAAAAGGGAAATCTACATATTTTTCATATGTCGCTGAGTTTTCAATAGAAAATATATTTGAAGAATTTAGGAATCTTGGTAGCAAGAACTCTTTGGAAGGCAGCTATTTAACAGGCAGAAAATGTATAATCTTTTTTTTTTTTTTTTTTTAGGTATAAGTAAAACTTTCATATATACTTTTTTATGTCATAAAACATAAAAACCTGTAATATTTCATATGGTATGACTATTCCTTTCCAAAACATAAAGATTATGACTTTGGTTACCAGTGATATTTGAAATTCCAAGTATGTCTATTTACAATGCAGTTCCTTATTCTTTTGAAAAATCATAACAATCTCTGTTATTTTGGTAAAACAAGCTCTTTTCCTTCAACAAAGACAGCTTTTACTTAAATCAGTGAGATGCTGTTATTCTTCTGTAGGAGGAATGATGTTTTCTGTGTACATTTGTTGAAGCCGAAGATGAAAATTTCAAATCAGAATTACTTTGATTAAACTTTGTTTTTATCTTAATTCTAGGTATACCACAAGGTCACCAACAGTGGAACATTCAGACAAAAGCATTTGAAAAGAAATACGAAATCTTCTGTCTGGTCTTCAGTTTTCATACTCGGTGCTACAGATTCAGAAGTCACTGATTTACTTTTTACCCCAATACACAATGCCCAATAATCAGCACAAATAGTGATGCAGGCCAGTCCTGTCTACACAAGTTTAATTATGACTTCGAATTTTATATTCACTCAGATATCCCACATCTGATTTTTTGCAAGGTTAAAAATTGTCTAATCTCTTTGTAGCTGAATGAAGTTTGCCAGTTTCAAGACTTAAGGTCTTATGGAAAAGGAAGTATGACAAAATCAGATATGAGTGGAGGTTTGATCTCCAGGCTGAAGTTACAAGGTCATTCCTAATATGCATACTGAGACTCAGATAGTCAGTATTTTAGGGATTGAAAGAGTGACTTGAGCCACCATAAAGATGAAATATGCTGTATTTGTTAGCCTTTGCATATTTGGATCTGGCTGAAAAATAAACATAATTACCCAAAATATATTATTGAAGAAAAAACAAAGCAGTTAAGCTTTCTCACAAGTTACCCAAGGTCTTGTCTTTGAACATGTGTTTCTCAACATTCTGGTATTTCTACCACTAACATATTCTTGCAAATAAGCAATACGAAACAAGAGTTTTCACCATCAATAAAGAAAAATAAATACCTATTATTTCTCTAGATCACTTGAAGGTACTTGTTTCAGTTGCTGCTTCAGTCATGTGTTTAGATCTCACCTGAAATTTTCCATCAGTTCACCAGTTTCTTCTGTTAATCACTGAAATTGGACTTAAAATTTAAATTGCAGCTTAAACATAGAATAATAGAATCATAGAATGGTTAGGGTTGGATTCACACTTTTGTAGCAAAACAGCATTCAGATTCATGAGAGCCAGACTCATACTTAAAAACTACACTTTTCAACCATGATCACTCCACAGCTGATGATACTGTAGTCTGCAGATGGTTCTCTTAATCCAGGATAAGTGGCATGTTGAGTTTCTTACATTTCAGTTTATGTAAGGGGATCAGTCTCTGGCATCTGAAGGAAAGGGGAAGCCTGGATCCAAGTTGTTCTGTTTCTGGTTAGTTCTGCAAAATCAACAGAAGCCTTGTATTTTCCCATCAGAGAGGTACAGGGACAGTACCACAGACTGTCACCATAGTTTCTTTGCCTTACAAGGGCTACAGACTTAGTGAAGTATCTTTGTGCCTGAGCATGTGCTCTGCCGTCTCTGTGAGGGTAAAACTACATTACCCCCCTTCCTTGTTTCATTAGGAACTCTGAGTAATCCTTTGGTTACTCAGTCATCTCCTCATGCCAGCCATTCCTGTGACCAACTCAGGACTCACCATCAGATTCTTTGAGATGATTTTAGTATGATATCATCACAACTCTTGTGGTATTTGATGTTTTCCTTTTAGCCACAAATCCTGGGTCCCTGCCAATCTAAACTTTCAGCTAAGAGGAAAATTTCTCTGTAATTGCAGAGAAAAACTTAAAAATGTAGCCTCAGTAAACCTTGCAGGTTTCAAACCAAGCTGATAAATACAATTCTGTTGCATGAATGGAAAAAAAAGAAAAGAATAAAAAATATTTTTAAACCAATCATTTCTGAGTGTTTGATTCATTATTTAGATTGGGTTTGCTTGCCAGTTCATTTCCTTTCATTTTTTTTTTGGAAATCAAAGAGAATTTACTTTTGAGTGTAACTTGGTAATAGTACAACATAATATATACCATATATTATATACAACATTTATTTTCGTAAGACTATCATACATTTAAAAATAAAAACTTAACAATATAATACATTTAAAAATAAAAACCTCTGTCATGATGTTTCAACTGTGCTGTTGCATAAGTGGTTTTGTTGTCAGAATTGCCCAGCAAAGCAAAGAACAAAGTCCTGTTGTGCAGAGGTTTCCGAAGACCACATGAATGACATGAGTGCTTTAAGAAAAACACTCTCACGCTGTCCTGCTCACAAGAAGCTGTCAATCAAGTGCGTTTGTATGAAGAACTTCATGGTTTATGTGAAGCAGTAGAGAAGGCTGTTCTTAGAGACTATGTCTGTAAGACTAATAGAAAATTCACCTCAGCAGAAGAAAAACTGCTTCAATTTACTCCAGGAGCAAGGAAAACACTTCTAGCACTCTGATTGCTGTTAGTGAGATGATTTGTGCTTTTGTATGTTACAAAGTGCTCCCTTGGGAAGCCAGGTGGGATCATTCACACAGAGACACAAAACTGTCTGGCTTTCCTGTCCTCCATGACCTGGAGCAATTAAATAACTGGCCTTCTGTTTTCTACCTTCTGGAGAACATCTGTAACCTTGTCTCCCAGTACACATTTCTAACCTGTACTATATATTCACTAGTTATTGCAGCAATTGTCAAGTTCCTCAAACATCACATGGCTGTGAGGAATTCACCTGTTCTTATATGAGAGCCAGCAGTCACAGACAATATCCAAAGGAATATTTATATGGCAGCTTCACAACATTCATTTTTCCTGCATCCTTTCCCTTAAGAATTCAAGAGATGTGATACCTGGAAAGGCCTAAGCAGGCAATAAGAGGTCATCCCTTTTCCATCCTGGCTTTAAATATTGTGCTGACATTTCCCTAAATAAATAAATAAAATTGCATGTGTCAAGGTTTGTTTTCATTTCAATTTATATTAGTGTGTAATATGAGAGAAAAGTAATTTATATTTTAGTTCCAAAGATTATTTTGGACTGTGAAAGGAACAGGGCCCTGTATCTTTAAGGTAAGCTCTTGACTGAGGAATTATTCATTCTTTCTGTGGAAAAAGGACACTGATTATGAAATTAATGCCATCTTATGCAACCCAGTCAAGATCACTGACTTATGCCTTAATAAAGGTTTCCTTGTTTTTTTGTAAAAGGTGAGTTTTCTTATCCAGTGGTCAGAGCTAGAAATCTGTTTCTCACCTGAAATGTCAGTCTTCAAACCTAAGTTTTTCTCTGGAAGAAAGCTGGCTGGATACTGAATCTCCTTAAACTTTGGATAAAGGGACATCAAGGTCAGAGCCTGTAGGGAGATAAAAGTAGAAGGGGGCAGGAGCAGCTCAGGGAGTTACTGTTTCCTTGGCATTTGTTGCACTGCAGCAGTACAGGCTCTGGTAAGCAGCTGGTGAGACTGGAACATGTATCCGTGAGAGAATTAAACTCGGATTCAATTTCAAAACCTTGCCATGATGACTTTGGGCAGAAGGAGATGATACACTGAGGTGCCATAGGGTGCCTGCTCACACACGTGCTGGAAGTTGGTGTCTGATTCTGAGACAACCTGAATATAACATTTCACACAGGAATGCACTGCTCTTTTTATTGTCCTCCTTGCTGGCTTTGCTATCTTCAGGCTAGCCTCAGTCTTTAGCGAAATACTGCAGGCTACCAGCTGCTTAAAAGAGAGGCTAGTTCATTATTTGATTAGGTGATTGTGCTTTTCTGTAATCAAAGCTAATAGAAGCAGCACTCTGTTAGGGGAAAGAAAAATGGCCTCGTAAGATAGAGGGGCAATTACTGACAGATTTTTAAGAGTTCAGGATTCCCTAAACATAGGCATCCCCAGTAATAATCCACCCTCCTCTTCCTTTGGTTGCCTTGAGTACTTTGAACTCCTGTCTAACTGAGATGATCTGGGGGAGAACAGATCTGCAGCACCTTGTAGCTGGATCATAAAAATTTTGCAGGCTGCAAGTAGTGAATCTTCTCATTCTGCAATTGGTCACAGGAGCCACTTCTTGCATTTTTGACAATCCACTATTTCACTTTCTGACAAACTATTGTCAGAGATTGTTGCTAACTTATTAGTAAATACTCTATATGTGTGTATGTGTGTTTGTGTCTCAAAGATGCATATTTGCTGTACATATGAACAGAAATTCCCATTTTGTCATAATCTCAGGGTATAATAGTATTTTGGCTCTGATATTACCCTCAAGCCTTAATATGTCCATTTCAGGGGAGAATTTCAGGCCTTTGTGAGATGGATTCCTAGAAGTCAGGTCATCTATAGGCCAAAAATTCTAATGTCTGAATAAATAAAGCTGTCTTCAAACCTCCACAATCACTCTTGCATGTACCATTAGTGTTTCAGCCAAGGTGCAGATGCTCTGGTTTACCATTTAGCTCTTTCCAAGGACATTTATTTTTAAAAGTAATTAGACATAAGCTTCATGAAACTTCTTTTAACTTTACTTTTTGCTTAGGTGATAAAATACAGCAACTGACTTGAATGTTCCTAGCCAACTCCTTGGTTAATCTTTGTTTACTGACATTTAGCATATTGTCCTCTCTCATTAAGAACTTCTAGCATCACTCTTCAATTTGTATCCATCAGAAAAACATTCTGTAAGTTGAACCATTTTATAAACAGGTTTTCCTATCTAAAAGCTATCTGTTGTGTACATTTTTATAGAGGAAAAAAGTGTTCTGCTGTAGCCATGCTTCTCTGGGTTTCAGTGCAGTATGAAACATATTGAGGAATCAGCAAGAGAGACAAGACCCATTCAAACATTTAGAAACAAGCCTAAGGGCTGACAAAAAGAGCTTCTAATGTCAGAGAAATCAGTCCCAGGCCTGTTCTTCAAGTCTTCACAGTTTTTTATATGCCAGCCTATTACACTTACATGTTGGTAGCTGGATGATGGCCAAAAGCATGGGGGGCCATGAGAGCAGATAGGCTGTCATATTGTAAGGTGACTGACTAATTTATATTCTGCCAGTGACTCACTAGTTTCAGAAGATAGTTTCTTCCTTAGATAATGAATAGGTCAGATATGAGTCAGGAAAAACCATTAAAGGCATCATCTTTTAGCAAAAATCTTTATATTTCATTTGCAATCTGCATTGGAAATGTTTACTTTGGAAAGATGAGGAATGCTTGAGCAGACTCCTGGTGCCTGTTGACTTGCCTTCAGCTGACTGAAGCTCAGTGTTATGAATATATATCCATGCATATAAATAGAGATGTATATAGATGATCTTATCTATTATATAAATATAGTCTAATAAACATATTCCTGCTTTTAAAAGGGACTGAAGATTACTTACCTTAAGTTCTGTCTCTCCCTTTATTTTTCTCTGACTTTCCTTTTATCTGTGCTACAGGACTCAGAAGTACAACAAATCCTGGCTGCACCAGCTCCTCAGGAACTTACGGTCATAACCAGTAAAAGCCTTATCATGTCTACAAGAAAAATGATCTAACAGGAGAGGCTCTGTAGACAGAAAAAGACTGTGTAAGGACCTTTGTCTGCACTATAATCACTTTCCTCTAGACAAATTTAGTTTGACCTCATGAGCTGATTGCTAATTAGCAGCTAAAATTTATTGTGATTCCAAACTGCTTCTTCCAGTTCAGTTTTACCTAAAGGGAACAGAATTGATATCTCCTGAGACCTCCGTGATATGCAAACCAAGGTGCAGTGAGTAAGAACAACTGCAAAATTCCCTTGGAAATCATCTTCCTGAGCCAAACTAAGACAATCAAGTGAATGTACTCTTAAACACCTGAGCTTAATACAAGTGTTTGGCCTCTAGAATTATATACACAACTCTGCTTTGGGTGTCTAGGGGTATCAAGAGATCATCTGCTCTGTTTTCTTACCCTAATGTAGGATTAACTGTATTTTTTTCTGGTATTTTTCAGCTTGCTTCTAAAGACCTTCAAAAATGGGACTATCACCTCCCATGTAACATATTCTAGTTTGTTCACTTCTGGATATTGTTTCACTTTACAGAGCCTTCTAATAAATATTAATCTGCATCTTCCTTTGTGTTGTTAAGTAAGTTCACTGTTTCTCATCTCCACTACAGACACAAACAGATCGTTCTGTTAATTTTAGTAATAATCTTTAGTATCCTTGAAGATACATTGCCTGAAGGAAATTTTATTTGTATATATATGCATACATATACAGCTGTGTACAAATTACGTATAAAGCTCAAACAACGAACATAAAATTTGTGAATATTCCCATCCATCCAGTAAACAAGCAAATATGTGGAATATGGGAATTATTTCATTGCTTGATAAAAATAACTATGTCTCCTAAATTTCAGTTATGTATCAATCGTCAGCAAGGGTCTATGATTCCTTGCTGTGTTCCTAAGAAACTGCTCTTAATTTTGGATACCATTTTTTAATAAATTTTCTGTTGAGAGACATACTTTTTTTAAAAAAAAATCCAAACAGAACCCCCCTACAAAAAACCTAAAAGCCAAAAAAACCCAAAGCACACTCAATTTCTGCATTTTTGGCAGGTTTAGGGTTTTTGTGAGTGGGTTTTTTTTTCTGTTTGTTGGTTTGTTCGTTTGTTTTTTAATCTGATCTAGCCTTATTAGATATGATGAACAGAATGGCTTCTGAGGAGGAAGAGTGGCAACCTAATTAACTTTGTTTTCAAGTTTCTCCGTAGCAGTGCTGGGTAATACTGGGTTTCTAAACATCTTGATCTTTCTAGTGTATTACTCAGAAAATTGCGCCTGCAGCAACATAGACACACATTGTGCTGGTTTATACAAATGTAATTCTTGACATCATTTGTGTGTTTCAGTGGTTGACACAAAATTTGAAGCTGCTGGTGGGATCCTTGAGAACAAATGAGCAGAGAATCCAGTGTTTAGACTCTAGCCCTTTGGTTCCTTTACTTCTTACACATAAAACAAAAGAGGTTTGATGTTGTTTTTAATACTTTAGACTCTGGGTTATTAAAATTACTTTTTAATTTGCTAAAATATGATTCAATAGGTCAGTTTATTATTGACCAGATTTAGTATTCTATATTGTTCCTCTAATGGCTCTTAATGCAATTAATTAATTTGTTCTGCTCTCTGCTAGGAAATGAAGACAAGGGGTGAAAAATATTCTACTTGAAATTTGACTAATTAAAGGGAAATAATTTAGTGAGGTTATTTTTTTTGTCATAGTTTATTATAGGGCAAGGAAGGGAAATCAATCCAAATAATGTCTAGCATATAAGGCTTTACTGAAGGCTTTAGTTTCATCTATAATCCCTGTATTTTTTCTGTGCTATTATATGTAACCAGCCCAACTATAGCAATTTCCCAACTGACTTCATTTTTATTTAAGTGAATTGCAGACAACACCATGAGCTGTGTATTTCTCAAAACTAATATGAATTTTGTTTAATACCATGCCTTACAGAGTTAAGCTGCTTCACAGATGGCTAAATAACTGGCTAAACCTGCATTATAATCCTGTGCCAAGTGATAACATTAAGAAGAGGAAACACAGTAAGTTTTCAGCTGATAATTACAGCAGCTAGGAGACCAAGTGTTTCCTTATAGCATTGCTGTTAGAAATCTAATGCTCTTTTAACCTCCTACATGGAAGTAAACATATTGGCATGAGAGATTGTTGTTTTGTGTTGCTCTGTTATACTGTAAGATTTAAATTTCTGGTATGAAGAAACCAGTTAAGGTAGAAAGGCAAATTCAAGTTCAAGAATAAAAAAAAAAAAAAAAAAAAAAAGAAAAAAAAAAAAAAGAAAAGAGGAAACCCAGTGATTAGGGCAGCCAACCCAGGAGAAGGGAAACCTGGGGTCTAGCAGCCGATCCAAGAAGCATTTATTCATTCGGCTGTGGACAGCCACCTGAGAAAATGGACTGTGGGAATTAGATACCCTGGTNATATAATAAAATATTTCACCTCCTCTGGCAAGCTATTACTGTCAGAAACAAAACCGTTTGGATGTTCAACAGAGCGATTATTAGAATAAATGTAGTTATAAACATGAAAGTAATTAGTTCAGGAGTGACTAATAGTGATTTTGCTTTAGTGTTGTTGTATACATTGCAATTTATGGTAACTTCAGCCGCTGCATCCTACCAGTTTCATTAGAACTGCTGGACTGAATTCTGCTATGAATGGATTCCTGAATTATGATATCTTTAGAAATCTTTCATAATTTAAATCACTTTGCCTTCACTAGCATCCCTTCAACAATCTGCATGCTGAAATGCTTCATATACTAATGGATGTAGCAATCTTCATTTAACTATGAAATTTTTTGTTTTGTTTTTGGTCATGTAAAAAACAAGAGAATTTGACTGACTTCTGAAACATAAACTCCTTTCTGTATCAAAATCTCAAATGATATGTCCCTTTATTTCTCCATTGGATATACAAAATAATCTGGGTATCCCTGGTATAGAACCATAATTATTCATTGTCCTGGGTTCAGCAGTTGCAGTCAGTTTTTCTTCTCTTTAGTAGCTGGTGTTTTG